>JAOPTO010002329.1:1466062-1565559 GCA_033822845.1 Tetrapedia diversipes
GTGCAGGGGATTGTTGTTATAGCGACGTTAAACCGGCCAGACAATGACGGAGCCTGGAATATCGGGGTCGTGCCCCGAAATTTAATGATTTGAAGCCCCGTTAATAAGCCCCTCCCCCGTCATCCTGTCGATAAATTCGCGAGTGACCCTATTATTCGCAGTTCCTCCGATGATTATACACGGCTGCGTCTCCGTTGCTCGTTTCAACGCTTCCGTCTACTCTCCCTGAGTGATAATTAACCCTTCTGCCGCCGAAACCCGCTGGCGACACTCGTTTTCAAAGCTAATTTATTTTCATTACACGTTAGGTCATTCTCTTACACATTACTTCCTATTCAAACATTCTCCGTCGGCTTTAACATTTATTTATTTATTTATTTATTTATTTGACGGGTAAACATCCATTATAAAAAAGTAATACAGTAAAAATAGAAGTAATTAAAAAATAAAAGTAAAAATACAAACATATACAGGAGGATAGATTGTTCTACAGTATAAGAACGCAATAGAAGACTGCGAAGTACTGCAGTGCTTACAACTGAAGATTTGGAGTCTCTAGTCTCTTTGATTGCCCCGGCCTTAAAACTATCCGAGGATAAATTGGAAAAGTTTAAGTTAGCAAGCGAGTTAGCCAGATTACAAAATTCTATTAAACATTTCCAAGTGAACTTTAGTTCTTCAGTTCCTCGACCACATAAATTTTCACAGTCTCTATGTATCATTTCCTTCCTTCTGTTAGTAGCCTTTCTTTCTCTTTCTCGTCACTGTGCTCCTACTCCTTCTATTTCTGTCTATTTCTATTTCATATCATTTTTTGTAACACAAAGAGTTCGTCTCGTTGAATTTGACCAACAAACATAAATATCCCCACAAAAATAACTTCCTAAAACGATAACTTTGATAAGAAACATGCGCTGTCCCTCATAGATCCCGCCACGATGAAGAGGTTAACCCTTTGACTGCTACGGGCGCATATATGCGCCCAGCACAAGCCGTCGATATAGACTATGGGCGCACATGTCGCTCGGCGACGGTTTTGATCATTTACTGCTGTCTTACTGAATTTCTCAAGAAATTATTTTATCATATCCGTGTAACACTCAGAAACAACATACCTTGTTGCTTATCAACAAGAAAAATCTCGTTTATTTCGTCAGTTTTCCCTATATCTTAAATTCGTTTCATCTGTTCATCTGCCATTTGACAAAACTTATGTATGGTTTGGAGTTCGTTTTGTACATTTCATTTTATATATTTTATAATACATTATAATTATCAAATTATGGCGTTTTAAAACTTTACCCTTGACGAATAAATAATATATATTGAAGATAAAAAATATTTAAAAAATTGAAAAATATTAATTTTGGAGTGGATAAAGTAACAGTAATTTGATTCTGTACAATATTACAATTGAATACACCGCCGAACAGATTCAGATTGCGTGAAAAAGTATTCAGTCCCCAGCGACAGTTAGTGCCGGCTGCACGCCGTCGACGCGAAGCGTTTCGGCTGAGTCTTCCGCAGTCAAAGGGTAAACGCGACAGTGTTCCCGTTACGACCCATCAAAACACGAGGAACGCGACTCGTCGACCGGGACTCGCGTAAAAAGCGAGCATGAAAAACTGCCGTGTACCGTTCGTTGTTTCCGTGAGAAACGATTAACCGGTGCGGTAACCGAAGGAGACAGCTCGGCGGACACGCGAGCGTTAAAAGTGCGCGGAACGTTAATGGGCCGGTTGACTGCTCGTTCCACGGTGATCGAATCTCCTCTCTGCCCTCCCCCTCTCGACCCCATCTCTCTTTTACGTCGCGTGTCGCCGCTCGTCACGGTTAATTAGGTCGTTACCGTGGTGGTGAATTCGTTCACCGTATCCGTTGACCAAGGGGCAGGAAAGCAGGGGGGAGGGGGAGGCTACCAGGGAGAGGCTGGACGTGCAAAACGACCGACCGTACTCGAAACTCGCGATTCCCTGCTGCTGCCGCCGGTCGACATCTCTTTTATTGCGCCGCTCATCATCCCGTCGACTTTCATTTTTCCCTGGCCCGTTGCCAGGCCGGAGTGCTGCCTCCTCTCCTTATTGCACGTTTCATTTCGCGAACCTTTCGGCCGGCTCCGCGATGGCTGCGAGAATTCCCCTTTACGCAAGCTTTTGACCCGTCAGTTGTGTAACTTCACCAAAGTTTGTAGCCTCAGCAGTTTGATTTCTCTATTTCCCCTTTCTGCATCGCAATGGGCCAACGTGCCGGCTTTATTTTCTTTTTTCGAACGTATTAGGAGGTCCGCGCGAGTGTTGCCGCTAGTTTTCTGCGAAGGATTTTTCGCTAAGTATATTTGAGATTATACGATACTTTCTGAGCCACCTTTTCTATTTGTAAAAATTCGAGTAGGAAGGAAGAGAGAGCTTATCTTTATTTTATTATCGCTCTTCTGCGAAGGATTTTTCGCTCGTTGTATTTACAACTGTATGATATTTATTTTCTGGATCACCTCTTTGTTTATGAAAATTCGAGTAAGAAGGGTGGGAGAACTGTTTTATCTTTATCTTATTATCTATTATTTATCTATTACACCCAAACATTTACAATAGTTCACGTTGCATAAAGTGAACAATATTCGCGCTAGGAAGACACAAGTACGATACAAGCCCAAACAATAAAAGCACGAAGCAGCACAAACCTATGCTTCAAAATTAATCGAAACACAAGCCGGTTCGTCCCTAACGAACCGTCGATCGATGCCCAACGAAAGAACTGCCGTCTACGGAAAGTAAAACCGGTGAACTAGCGATCGCCCGCTGTTTAGGGGACAGTTCAGCGTGAATCTGTCGAAGTTGCTCGTACTCACGGGCCTCTGTGACCCGCGTAATAACACCGACAACATGGTCGCCGTTAGGGGATGCTAATGGTCGCGAAAGTTTCCCTCGGTGAACTCCCTCGCGAAACTCTCACGTTTTACTCTCCTGTAGGCCTTTCCGGGGGGGAAAAAAAGTCCCTCTGTCTGCCCCCACCCCGTCGCCCGATAGCCCAGGAATGCAGGCGAGATGCATTAATTGCATCTAAGGTAATTGTTTCGCCCGTCACCCGGTCTACGTGCGCCCACCCTGGCAGTTTTTCACCCTTCCGTTCCGTCGATCGCTCCGTTTACCTCTCCGGAGAGGCTTGTTTGCGCCCGTTGAAACGCATGTAGATTAGCTTTGTCCGGGCCCTTTTGTCGGACGAGTGGCCATTGCGACGATAAATGCATTTCGACGGCTAGACAGCGGATTTCACCGGGACGCATATTTTTATTGAAAATAGATAACGAACGGGGGACCTGTGCAGAAATTTGATTTTTTCCATGTAAACTTCGTGGATTATGTACACTTGGGTTACATACGTAGCACGTATGTTTCGAAATGTTATATTTAGCCGCATAAAATTCCCAGCCTATTGACGACGGTTTGATTTTTCGACGATAAGGGCGAAAGATGAATTGTATTTCACCGTTGACACGGGAAGCTCTGCGCTCGAAATATGTTCCTCGTGATTTTGTAACATTGTCGAAATTGTAACCTTTTCAGAAAAATTCAAACGTTTCCTAAGCGACGCTCCCCTAAATATTTCGTGGCAGTTGTGCGTCAAACTTTTAGCTCTTTAGGGGGTTAGGTGGGTTAAAACTGGTTCCACCTTTTTGCTCAACTTTTTATGCATGGTGGCTTATATTTTAACCCACCTCGAAAAGTTGAAGTCACTCATTAAACTATGAAACTTTTATTACACTTTTCTACTTTTTTTTACATTACAACAAATTCTGTATCACGTACATTTTTATTTTCTTTAACTCAACTTCGAGCCTCATCCGTCAAGCAAATTACTTTTTCCGTTGGCTTACGATCAACAAGAAAGAAAGTTGGTCGTCCGCTTCGTCCATATCCGGCCATCGATTACGCAAAACGGCGGGCCGTCATCAGTCTCTCCCGAAAGAGCCGTTTCGCGGAACCTTTATTTCCGCCGTTTCTAATGGAAGAACTACCACACCCCGCCTCGTGGCGCGGGATTGCGCCGAGTGTTTTATTGTTCGCGTTCCGTTTAAGTGCACAGAGAGAACCGTTCTATCCCCTGTTTCTGGTTACCGCTCTCGCTGACCGTTCCTCCCTTCGTTTTCTTGCAGAGACCTGAGACCAGCCAGCTTGGAGAAAGGCCAAGAAACCCTCCGACTGCGAGTGTACAACTGCTACGCGTGGGGTGGTCCCCTCCTGGTCGCCGCCGTGGCCGCCATTCTGGATCATCTCCCGTATCAGCCGCAGTACACGTTCCTCAGGCCCCGTTTCGGCGAGAAACAGTGCTGGTTCTACGGTGAGTTCCTTTTGTCAACATGTACAAGAATTAACCCTTTCGCTACTGGGTTCTCCGTCGCAATACTTCCGCTGAACGGGCCACCGTGACGCGCCACGACAAAACCGCACGGCTCACTACAACCTGGCCTGCTTTGACGGTGTTTTTGAAAAACAAAAATTGTTCTCAAAATAGGTCATTTATATAGGAAATGTTCTATAAAATGTAGAACGGAAGATGGAATTCAGGTGTGAAAAATAAAAGTGAAGCGATTAAAATTAATAAAAGTATATTTGAAACAATTTAACAAAAACAATTTAAACGACTTTACAACTTAGCAACTCCAACACTCTTTCTACGTTCACAATCAAAACCTTTCTTTACGTTAGTCAAAAGCTTTCTGCCTCGCGCTCGCATTTTCCCCTTTATATATTCTTCCAAACACTCGTTTCCTTTCATTCTAATTGTCAACCTTTCTCACTCTACGCATTCGGTCACGACCACCCAGAATTCCTCAGTCGCACTGTTTTCTCAAGTTCTCATCTTTCACGCCTTAGAAACATTCGAGCCCAAACATACTGCGTTCGCACGACAATCGCCCAACTCAAGTACTCTTCAGACTTTCCCAAACTCGCATCCGCTCGATCGCATTCCTACATTATAAATACACATTCCTAATTATAGTCCGAGAACCACATAACTGAATACGTTCGTCGTATGTATATTACGCGATATTTTATGAAGGGCCACCATAGTGGCCCGTAGTAGCGAAAGGGTTAAACCACTCTTCTGATTTCTACTGAAATTTACGTATTAAAAATACAACATTGGAAACCACGGTATTCCCTCGTCTGTATTCATCGTACCACCGGTAACAACGACGTCATCGAGTAAATCCGAGTGCAAGGAATTTCGAGGCGGAACCAGATCAGATCGGCGTCGGCTCGCGTTCGGCGGCGCCGATGAGACGAGGCTTCCCCGCAACGATAATTGATCCCGTGCTGCGGAGTCCAGAGGCCCGCAAATTAATTCGATCCCGTCACACACGACTTATCAGTGAATTCATTTCCGTCGGTATGCGGAGCGCAGCATCCCCTGCGCGGGCCTCGCTCTATCTCCCGGGTTGTCCCGTTGTTCTCGGGCGCGGGGATCGGCCGCCGATTGTGCCGGACTTGCTGACATTAGTAACGGATCGGTAGCACAGACTGTAATGGAGCCTATTATCGAAAGTAATGCAGGTCGGGAGTAGGAGGAGGACGATTAACACGTAATTCCCTGTGATCGGATTATTCCGCTAATTAATAGGACTGGCCGGTCGTGTACCGGGCGCCGATTAAATCGGTTTCGTTAATCGATGGATCGATCGGCTAGCCGCGTATTAATTGCTAATCAAGCACCGTTTGCGGCGCTCCTCGGCCGTGTGCTCGCGAAAAAGTCGATTCGCCTCGTCCCTCGTACTCCGGCCACTGCCGCGCACCGGAACCTGTCGCCGACAGGAATTCGGAATTAACGAGCGGGCACGAAAATTTAGCGATATCGCTTGATCGAATTTTCGACGCGCCCCCCCGCTCGCGATTGTGTTTCAAATTAGAGTTAGCCTGCGTTAGATAATATATATTTTCGTGATTGCATTTGAAATTGGCACGGTTCGTTTCGAATTATATTTAAAACGCGTGCAAACAAACAATCGGGACTGGTGTTGCATTACTGGATGAATCGAGTCGAAAGCAGAAGAACGTCGAACACAGAGGACAAAGTAAATGGTATTCGTTAGGTTTTAGATTGCAATGTTTATTAAAATTTCGGGATCAGTATGCAGATTCCATGGTGGTAGTCCAGTGGCCACCCAGTTAGCATTGTAAATGACCCTGCTATGACCTATACGGCGCCGAGCTTCCGGGCGCGTGTGCTTGGTATCCATAAGAGACAATGCCCGCTCGCAATCGATGCGCAACATTTGGTACGACTTCCAAGTTCCGCGTTGCCCCACGAACGACATGCTGCTACGACAAATTATCACCGACGAGGATTTCCTATAACCCATGTGGCGCCGACCTTCCGTACGACCAAATGGTGCCCATAAGGGAAGCACCGTGAGTATCGGTCTGGACTCTGCTCCCTTTTCTCGAGTCCGACCTGAAACAGTTTTCCGTGCATATTCCTTGCTACCCTCAACTCTTCCCATTTCACTCCATTCTAATTGTCTTCTTCCTTGCGATGCTCCCATTGAAGCTACCCTTAACGTAATCACCGTTCATCGGCGACAATATCGTGGATCGCTTACGGCGAAGAACAAGAGAACGAAAAAGAGGAGGAACGTTGTTCTACGTGCCGCTTCACTTCTCGAACTGACCACGTGCTGTTAGCACTTAGCCAACCGAATGAGGAAATCTTCCATTTTTTCCTCGACAAAATTGATCCTATTTACTTTTGTTATTAGTTAGTCTTAAACTAGTGTTGAATTTATTAAAAATTGTACTTTGCAGTACAAGAGCAGAAAATACATTTGATGAACTGTTAACATCACTAGTTCAAGACTAATTAATAACAAAAGTACATAGAATCAATGGCAGATGAAAGAATGGGTAACCTCCACATTTGGTTGGTTAAGTGTTAATGAGTTTATTTAAAGTAACGTGTCGATTGTACTGAAACCAAGTCTACTGCAGAAAATAAGAACTCAGCATCTAACGGGAACCATAACGCAGAAACTGCGGGAAGCATGCGGTTCGGCGGCTAATAGCGAGCACTCCGGTAAGAGGATTACGCGGCACCCAAAATGTCTCGTCGGCCCGTGTACCCACCACCATCGTCTTCTCCCCCTTCCCCCGCGTTGCGTACGCGCGAGCATCGTAATCGGCCCAGATAAGAAACAATGGCACGCGCTATCGGGATCCAGGGACGGCGGCAGGCGCAGGAATACTACGCTAAGAGGATTACACTGCTCCCGCGAAAGATTGCATTTAAGTATGACGCAGGGTGGTCGAATAAGAAGATCGATACCCCAAAGTATGCTTAATACCTCGAATCCCTAATAATAACCCTGCAACCCCTATTGCATGGCAACCGGGCCCAACCTGGGAGAGCCTGTTCCTCCGCGTGCGCGCGCTCGGAGATCGGGGATAATAAGGAGGTGAACAGGCGGTGTCGCGTCTTCATTCGTGGTTGCAGGGGCTATTTAACGAGCAACCCCCGAGTAATCCACATCTACTGCAGGGATCCGTAATCCAACCGGTATACAATCTCTCCCCGTTTCCCTCTCTCTCTCACACACTCTCACTCTCACTCTCTCACCACTCCCCTCTCCGTCTCTCTCTCTTTCTCTCACTCCTTCACTCCTTCACTCTGTCTCTCCCTCTCATTCTCTCATCTTCTCATTCTCTGACACTCTCTGTCCCTCTCTCACCTTCTCATTCTCTCACTCTCTCTCCCTCTCTTTCCGTCTAATTCTCTTTTTCTCTCATTCTCTCTCTCTCTCTTTCTCCCTCCCTCTCCCTGTCTTCCGCTCGCCGTACTGTTCTGTCCTCCCCCCTCGCCCTTGTTCGATGTACAACCCCCGATTACTGGAACTCTGTAGCCGCGTAAATACGCGCTTCGAGCAGCGCAACTGCGTTGCGTATTAATTTCCCCGCGGTCGCGATATTTATCGACGCTGGCAGGAGGAGCACACACCCCCGGTGATTAATATTTAGCTTTTATATCCTTTGACAAATATAAACGTCGCTGCGTCGGCCGTGTATATTTTCGTTTCGGTTTCCGGTGGTTCGCGCGACTGCTTTCGGGCCGACGCGACTCTCTCTTCTCTCTCCGGCTCTCTGTCCTCGTTTCTCACCCCTTTCGATCGACCTCCGGTTCTCACCCGGGCGCGTTTATCGACCGTGCACACCATGATTGGTCCCGGAGTATCGTGGTTTCCGTGTAACCTTTGCCTCGACCGGACACACCTAATCCTCTCGCTTATTTGCCAGCTCTTCGAGTCGATTTCCATTAGACTTGGTACAGTTTTCCGCTGGTCCAAGGGAAATTGAAACCGATCGCTTGCCAAGCTCTGGTAATGCATACTTTCGCTTAAGCTGGGATCCTATTAATCATCCTCTGAGCATGGATTTTACGGATTTAATTCATTCGTGAAATTTATTCCTGTATTCGTGTTTAATTTATTATAATTCGATTAACGTATCCCGACGCGAAATGAAAAAATTAATTATAGAAAGAAAAGGACATTGACATTGTTGAAGCATCGCATACCTTCGGTTTGGCGCTCGAGTACCCTGCGAGATAACACTAGATTTATCGTCAAGAGCTCGTTGAAACACCACTGCAGCAGCATTGTGCGACGCTCAGAGGCCATGGTTAGACGCCATTGAGAAACACAATCAGTCATCAAGCACACCACCCATTCAAAACGCACTCAGCACGGGGCGCTTATGAGGAACGCTTACGCCCGATGTTATTTGTAAATATACGAAGCTTGTTGAGCCACTTCTCTAGCTGAACATCGTCACGAGCACCAGATCCCGCAACATTAATTGCATCGCTGTGGAAGATATACCGGGAAGCGTCTTGTTTATGCGCGCGTTCTCCGTCCAGATAACTTTGCTCCTTCCACTCCTTCAGTTTCAGAACTTTGCCACGAAGTGTCTCAGTTAAAATCCGAGTTCTTTTCTCAACCAACACCCAATCGAAATCACTTCGTTTCTATTAACCGTAAACACCGTGTACCAGTTAACAGATTAATAGTTTAGCTTCCCACTTAAAATTATCCCTCAGGGCTACATCTTTCCTACAACAGCCCCATCGCAGCTGTATTTTGTACGGTTTAGTGGACGATAAACATCGGGAGCTCTTGTTAGGGGGAAACGTTCGATAGGAAATCTTCCAAGCGTTCATTGTCACGTCACGGGACACAATGCCGCGTCTTGGTGTCACGTAATCGCGCAGGAACGACGAGAGCGAAGCTTTAAAGGGGGTGCAGGTAGGTGCGCTCAAACGTGTCAATTCGTTGGCCTGGCCGCGTTCTCTCCCTTTTTCGCTCAAATAAAGCTAAGCCGGACAAAGGAGAGAGCGTGTTCGGGCGGGGAACGCGTAGGAAATAGAGTCGTCGCGACCGTGCGCCGCTAAATCAGGATAATGGTGTCCCATGGGAAGCTGCGTCCTACTATCGCGAGTTGTTACGTCCTGACACAATGCTTTTGCACCGGGACCAGATGAAGGGTTCAGAGGGACGGGCACAGATACTGTTGCTGGCTGCTGCTCTGCCGTGTAACGGACGTTACCCTGTGCTCTGTCGTGTTTCAACCCTTTCCATCCGTTTGCCTCACCCTCTCTCTCTCTCTCTCTCTCTTTCCTTCTGGCACTCGTTCCTCTGTCCTGCTATAACCATCCACTGCTCTGCGGTTCTCTCCTCTCGTACACCTTTGTTTCTCGTTTCTCTCCTTCCGCGGCTTCTTGCGGTCCGGTAGATGGAATCGAATTCAATGTTTTTACGCGCACCGCGATCGATCGATCGATCGGTACTCCTAACCTTCGCTACGTCGTTCGCGGTTTGTATTTAATACGGAGCGGTTATTTTTGCGGTAACCGATGCGGCCACGTCCAACGACGTTTCTTGCTGCTGCAAATTGCTTAGATTTAATATTCACCGCGTTACTCTCTATCTCTATCACTCCTCTCTCTCTTACACACCCTCACTCTCATTCTCATTCTCACTTTCACACTCTCTTTCTCTCTCTTTCTCTCTCTTTCGCCCCCACCCCTTCTCTCTCCTTCTCAGACAAGGTCGATCGTCGTATTTCAAAGATAAACAGCAGCTTATTCATCACAGGGGGTAATAGACCGACGTGTAAACGTTCCGCACCAACGTGGCGAATCTTAAAAGTTTCCCCTTCAGTTTCCTCCGTGTTCCTTCCCATTTGATCGCTCTCACCTTCTTCCTCCTTTTCCGCTTTCCACCCCCCTGCCTTCTTCCCGCTTCCTCGTCTCGAAACCCACCGTCTTGGCTTTCACCTCGTCGCGATGGTCTGTCTGTTTCTATCGCTCGCCTGTCTCACCGTTCACTCTGTTTCCCCGGTGCCCTCGTATACTTCATCCCCCACTCTGTCGCTCGGGTACAGCCCGTAGCAGCCGTGGGCCGAGACGATGGGGTCGGTAGATAAACCTGGCGCCAGCCAGTCCAACCCCTGCGAGCGCCGCGGAACCAAGCTCAAACTTCCACGACCCCTTTCGAACCCCTTTTCCGTAGCCCCGACGCGTAGATCAGCGACAGGTAATACCTGCGAGCATAAGCGAATGGCCCGGTGCACGCGTTCCTTCCTGTTCCCCGTAGAATGCATAAACAAGCCGGAAGACAAGTTCCCTCAAACGTGGGGCACGCGTCGCCGCCACCTCTATCTTTAATTCGTAATTATCTCAGATTTTACGCCGCCCTCTCTGCTTTCTAAATAAAATGCTTTCTAAGGGCAAGGAAATTATATATAGGGTGTTCTAGAGGGAACCGTTCTACCTACAAGAATGAGTGAGAAACGTGGAATAATATTTTTTTGTGGGACGCTTCGCTTTGGTAGGGATCGAGCTCTGAAAATTCATTACACGCGTATGCATTTGACTGTGTTTCAATGTGGGTGGTTTCAGAAATTGTGTTAGAATTTGAATACAGAAATATTACGAAGGGTTTCTTCCAAGAATCCAAGCCATATCTGGCAATTTAGAAAGTAAGAAAACGTTAAGATACAGAACAAAACTGCTAAAGGATTCGGACAGGGATGTATGAATTTCGACCACTACGTTTGCTAGTCTCATGACGAAACTCGTGAAGTTCGGTTAGAGTTGCACCTTCCTCGTGTCATATAATAAAGAATTAAAGCATTTTAAATAAGTGTTTACTTTACTTAGTAATTTTAAATCCCATTTCCAATAAATTACTTCTTACTTCCACTAATGAAAAGTACCCGCACCCACAATAATCTCAATTAACAAATCGATCAATACCCACCCCTATAAACCGTGAAGTTCGACCGGCGTGTCTCGAACTTTCACAGTCATCCATCTCAAAAACAAAATGTCACGCGGAAAGAACTTTGCCCTGCGCTTCCAACTCTTTCCCTACCCTCTCCTCTGACGCACTCAACGGCAAAACCAACGTAAGAGGCGGATGAACGAGGAGGGTGTCGAAGAGCGAGGGAAGAGGAAATCTTCGTCTTCCCACGAGGAGGGTGAGCAAACGGGGACGCAAGGAAACTCATTTACCAGCGTGCACACCGAAAGAGCGGACCGACAGTCGAGCCTCCCCCATCGGGCCTGGTGCGCTGGCATCCTGGCGTTCCGGTGTTCTGGCGCGCCCCATAACAACGTGGGCCGGAACGATGGGGTGGAGAGATAAATCTGGTGCCAGCCAGTCCCAACCCCGGCCTACACGCTAAGCCTGCACACTAACTACCGCGGCCAAACTGCACACACGTGAACGCGCGCACGATCGAGCGTTTAAGTAGCTTCGAAACGAGCGGACCCTACCCTATATCCCCCCCTCTGTTCCCGTTTGATACGCGTTTATTGCTTCACCTGTACCTGCTGCCTATTTGGATGGGGCTCTCCTTCGCTCTGGTCGAGCTCCTCCGGAACAAAAAGTTGCTGGTTCGGTATTGCGTTAGCGTTGCTGTTACCAGAGCGCGCAATTTTCCGGAGATTGCACCGTGTGCTGGATGTTGAAGCGGAGGATGAAGGAACTGAGAGCGGGGTCATCGATACGCGATGGTTTCAGAGATATTGTGCGGACTGTTTATTGTGTGGAGGAACGAAGGGGTTGGAATGGAGCTTGGAAAAAGGTGTTTAATTAACGTTCGCGACACGTATACGCTATACTGCCGTATGCTCGTATAACTAATTCGAAGGGTGAGGATAAAGAAAAATCACTCCGGTGTTCTCAATATCTGTTACTCTTTTTAACTAACCAAGGTAACCCAGTTGGATTCTTTCGCTAGCCCAATTTGGACTACATGAGTATAGGAAATTCTACTTTTTCTTATTATTTAGTAGAGTCAGATGATCGGGCTCAGGTGTAAATAAAATGAAGCGAAGTGCTTAGAATATAATAGATGTATATTTAAAACAGTTTAATAGTAACAATAGGACTTTACAACTTAGCAACTACTACGTTCTTCCTTCTGAATCACACTCTTCCTGCCTTCACAGTTAAATTCTTTCGGATAATTAACGCGTTTCCAGTATAATTCAAAAAACACGCGACATTAAACAATTTTTTAAACTTATACACTCTTCCAGTGATTGCGCATAGTAAACATCTTTCAAGTGCTCCTGTCCTCTCTAACGAAATCTTTCATCCGCGTCCATTAGAGGGTTACTCGTCCGAATTAGCCGGATGCTTTCCAAAGAGAGCTTAACGCGTTCTCAGTTCTGCAGGGCTGGAAAATAATAAAAAGAAAAGGGAGAGAAGCGGGAGAACCGGGGCTGGCAAGAAGGGCTCGAGACACGTTTCGGTGGCAGTCGCTCGTTGGGAGCAGAATATTCAACTAACGTTCGCATACATTAGAATGGTAAATCTCCGGGCTATCCTCCGTATCTATGCAATCTCATGCCCCCGGAACTTCGGCACAGGCTGGAACACCGGGCGTACACCGAAACGATAGGATTAGAGAGATAACCTGTCCAACTCGACCGTGCGAAACCGGCGAAACGCCACCCCTATCTCTGGACCCCACCGACGCACCCTTCCAGCTTGTGTACTCCATGAACGTACCGGCGTCTCGATGATATTTATTATCGCTCCGTTACGCCGGCAAACTCTTATCGAAAGACACCTCCGTCGAAGAGACTCAGAAACGTGGGATTTGCTCGCGCTAGTGGATTAGGAAGAGCCTCTCGATCGATCCCGGAAGAGAGAAAATTCGTGTTATGGATTGGGATTATAGGTACGATACGGTTCGGAAAATTGATACTCCAAGTTTGCAACCCTCTCATTGTGAGAGATATAGGTGTAAAACCGTTCTTAATGAGACTTGGTACTATTGTTATTCAAATTATTGCTCAGCTTTCATGCATATCGGATAAAAACTTGTTTGTCGCATTCGTACGCTTTACTCCTTCAATGAACAACAAATATTCGCGTGAACAGCGTTCTATTAAGAATTGTATTGCTTTAAATGGGAGCGAGGAAAAATTGACAAACACATATACGCGTCCATAATCCACGCGGGTGACTTTAGCCAGAGACGAAAGGAATTTCCCTGTTCCGGGAATCCAACAGAAGCCGCGTAAATTGAAAGTAAAACTAGTCTCCCCGGCTAACAAACGTTAAACATCGCGGAACGGCGGAGCGGACCGAAAACGAAACGGATCGAGCGGGGCGTAATGCGATTAATCGGCGCGATCGGTCCCGCGGATGATTAAACGAATCAACGTGGTTCGTTTGGCCGTTAATAACGGCGCGAATAATGAGCGTGGAAAAAATCCTTTGTGTCGCCGGTGCGCGTGGACAGCGGCGTAGGAGGAGGCAGGCAATTCAATGGAAAATCCTGTTGGAAGAGATTGATAACGACCCACATTCGCGGCAGCCGCGTTAATAACCGAAAGCGATCGGCTGCGTTCCGACGCGATACGTGAACGGGTTGGAATTGAAAAGGGGGTATCGAAGAGGCTCGTTCGAATCCGAATTATCGGATTTGCTCGGCCGATCGGTCGTCGAGCGCGAGCACGCGCGTCGCGTTAAGCTTTTTAAATTGATGAAATCAGCGGAATCGAAAAAGTGGGAGGGCAAAGAGATCGAGGGCAGGTGAGAGAGATCTACAACGGTCGGATAAGAAGAGTGCTAGGTTGGAGATCGGTAACGGCTAATTAAAACAAATCGTTGTTACCAGTGGCCTGTAAAACGGACGAGCTAGCGAGCATCGTGGAACGAGAATCGATCGGAAGCGGATAGCAACGAAATTGGGGCCAGGGGGATGAATCGAGGGAAGGGAATTAACGAATGCTAAAGAGCCGTGGCAAGTGGCCCTGCAAACCTCCCCCCACGACCTGGATCCTCCCCGCGGTCCTGCTTTATTTATCACGCACTCCCGCTTTATTGGCTTGCAGATTCGCAATGAATCGGGACCAGCCAGGGGCTGGCACGGAATTTTCTTATTGTCTTTTCCGACGGGGGTGGCCACGTTATACGTGTACGTCGAATACCGCGATCGGTCCTGGATCGAAGACGCGGGGTCGGTCTTGAGAATTTATGATTGCTTTAGGACAATTGCTTTCGAAATCGATCAGAGAAGGGATCTTCTCAAGGGTTCCTCTTGCTAGTGCGTGAAACGTTCTTTAATTTAGAGTAGAGCACTCTCTAGAGAAAAGATTTGTGGGGTTCGTGGGATATTTAATAATGGGAAGATATTTAATCATTATCGTATAATAGGCACAAGGTATAAAAATAAGTGTAGCGGAAGACTTTTCTTTCCAAAATCCCTTATTTGTCTGACTTGCGTCATATCGATCGTGGAGGCCCGACAGGCACCTTCAGGATCCTACTCGATTGAGAAATGAACGAGGCAGAATCTTGGTAATCAACATGGTGCGAAGAAGTGCGCAGGATGTTTATAGTGTTTGTGTCTTCGTATTTTATTTCATCTTATTCAAATACACGTATATTTATAACTTTATTTATTTTTTTATCGTTCCTGTTTTTTTTTTAAATTTATAACCTTTCCTATAGTATTAATGACATACATTTCAACATCGGTTCACCAACGGTAGAAACGTGAAAATTCGTTGACCACCACCGCCCCGCTCGCCGACCGACACGCTGATACAAGCTTCGCGCGATCGTTTTCGATTATCTGAAAAACCGTCGCCGATTAAAATGACGCCGGCGATAAATCTGCGCGCCTGCACGAGGAGGGAGAGGCAAGAGGGCGTGGGCGAACGCGGATTCGCGACGGAGGGTCGCGGGACGCCCGGCTAATTATATTTGCAGGCGATTTGTGCGCGGCTAGCACGAGCGCGTTTTTCGAATTCCTCGACGGCGGCGTTGATTTACGCGCGCGGGCCGATCTCACGCCAAGCGTAATTGATAAAGCGAGGAAAGCTTGTTGTTACGCCGAAACTGTCGCCCGTAAATCCCGGTACCGATGATCCGGGAAAACGGCGACGATCGCAATGACGCCAGGGGATAAATCTTTGTCGACGCTGCAGAGGAGGAACGATACCATTAGCCCGTCGCTCTGATGAAAGGAGTGGCTTGTCTCCCCGGCCGTCCTCGACGTTAATTGTGATCGAGGTAGTGATTCGTCGCGTATTTTTGGAAATCGCTCCGAATGCGATAATTTTGGAAATAATGTAACTTTAGTGTCAGCAAAATGTTTAGATAGATCCGAATCTCTTCCTTGTATGTTGTTCGTGGGTATTAGGATTTTTTAATGAGATAATATATATTTTTTCTTAAGTCCAATAATTTTGGAAATAATGCAGCTTTACTGTCAGTGAAATGTTTAAATAGATGCAAATCTTCTCTTTGTATGTTGTTCGTGGATACCAGGGTTCTTTAATGAGATAATGCAAATTTTGCTAATTATGCTACTCCTTATAAATTACTTAGTCTAACTTCGTTGGCTCTTTCATCTTAAACTTTTGTCCGCTACTGTACTGTAGAATTAATTTCAACCTGAACACGATCATTAAGTATCACAACTGATACTTGTAACATACTCGAAAAAGTGTAGCGTGTTACGCTTCAAAAATGTACCAAGTTACTCCAGCTCATTAGCATCATTCATTAACATATTTTCTTCGTACGAGAGCTTGTATTCCAGCAAACACATCGTAACCCCGCTTGAAATTTCATTACAATACAATTAGAACGATTACCCAATGACGCGGCCGTAAAACGATAATCGGCGTACGTATCAAACTGTCGCCACCCCATCGGTCGCAGCTCGCCTGAATATTCATTAGCGATTTGTTTCTCGTTACGCCGCCGATCTATCATAATCCCGATTTGCATAGCCGTGAAAAATCTGTTTGTCGTGTTCCCGCATGCGACTGGCCGAAAAACCAGCCCCGTATTAAAAGGATAAATCAACGGGGGTGGGTGGAAGAGGGGTGGTCGAGGGGGGTGGGGGAGATACGAGTCAGGGTGTGGGATGATAGAAGGTGACACGCGGCCGGTGCAATTGATCTCGCGAAGCGTTTTCGACGCCGAACTAATCGGGTTTGACCGCGCGCGCACGCTCACGGTAAAGTATCGAACGGCACGCGTCGACATAATTCACTTATGTTTGTTATGGGTTGCCATGGAGTGAGATATAACCTAGCCGAAACAGCTATTGTTGGCGACCCGCCAAAACCCAGCAAATATAGACGCCCGTCCGCTTTCTCTGTGCTGCCGCCCCCTAAAGATTCGTAACTCGTTCATTACTCTCCCAGCGACCGTTCCTTTTGTTTTCCACCTTCCGGGCTTCCTCGTCCCGCTGCACGTAGCCGCCAACCCCCCTTTTGCCGCAGTTTTTGAAACCTCGTTGTTTGCCGCTTTCTGTTTACCGACCGCTGGCAGAGGTACAGCTGGCCGGGGTTGTCTAATCTCTGGTAATTTAATTGGATTTTTAAAGTTGTCGGGGGAAACTGGTTTACTCGCGGTAGGAGTTCCCAGCTGGCGATGGAAGGGATGAATTTTAAGGGTATTGAATTATCAGTGTCACTATTCATCGTCGATTCTTTGTTGAAAAAATGCCAGATTAACACGTTGAATCCGGGAAACGTACTTTTACGTTTTTTTGCAGTCTATCATTGGATCGCGGGTCATGTAAAAGTAGGTATTTAATAGACTCGTGTTAGAGACCAGAAATCATCATCAAGTCATTTTTTCTTAAATAATCACAGAGTATATATTTATTGAAATTTTCAATATTTCATCAAAATTTCAATATTTCATTCAAAAAAAGACGAAGTAGTTTTTAATTTTGTTGCTGTTTTGTCGAATGACCAAACTCCCACAAAATTCACGAAAGAACGCATGCAATGTCTTAATTCTACACGGTTCAAAGAAGTAACGTTCAGTAGAAGTGTTAGTTCTCGCAAATGGAATTCCGTTGTACACCTGTAGTCAAATAAAAGGAACAGGTACAGGCAAACAATCCATTTAAGACGTCCCTGTAAAAAGGGACTCCCCGAGAATCGAGGCACCTCGTTTCCCAGAAACTCGGCCGCGTCGATCCTCGTTCCTTCGGGAGCAAACAAAACCCATTTAAACCGAACTCCTGTGCTCACTGCGCGCCTCCCCCGGGCGTGTCTCAAAAAAAAAAAAAAAAAAAAAGGAAAGAGTTAGAACCACGTCCGCTCGAAGTCTGATTAAAAACATGAACGTCCGCCGGACTTTCGCGGGAGAAATATTGTTTCTCCTCTCTCGGCGGAGCAAACAAAATCCATTTAGACTTCGCGGCGCGGATCACGATACCGCCTGTTTCCGAACGCGTTCGCGGCAGGCATGATCTTGATAGAAAAAGTTCCGCCAAGGATCCGGATGTCCCTCGATGGCGGAGAAGGAGGAGGGCCAGCGAACGAACGAGCGCGGCGGCTGGAAAAAGTTGTTGAATTTCGGCCTGGCGAACGGACGCTGAATTTTGAGTGGCCCTGATGAGCCACCAGGCTGGGCAGCGGGAAAAAATGAGGAGAACGGGGTTAGGAAGAGGGGGGAGGTCGCGAAGGACCGCGTAACAGGGCTGATTCGGCCACTTCCGTTTAATATTCCGGCGGGCGTTCGCGAACACTGCAAGTCCAGATGCAAGTTGGCCAGGTTTATCCCGCGAAAGAGCCGCGAAACTTCAGAAGTAGTCTCTCGAGGGAGGGTGGGAGGGAGGGAGGGAGGATGAGGCAGCTTTTCATCAGCATGACCTCGCGAAATTTCGCGGCGCGCGACTTGCAACCGGATCGGGTCTCATCGATGCGGCGATACAAAGACGCCAGGCGACTTCGTTAACTTGCGTAGGAGTTGGATTACAGGGGGAGGAATAATGGGGTTGTTGGATGGGATAGAAGACCGATGGGGTAGGAAAGGAAGAGGGAGAGAGGAGGTGAGATTGCGGTTTCTTGGAAGTCGGTGTATTACGCGAGGGTGGTTTGAAATAAATATGAAAGTAGTAGGGGATAATGTGGTCGTTTAATATTGGAGATGGGGTGAGAGTGGAGAGAATGCTTTTATCGAACCGGTAGGTTTATTCGTGATTCACACATTTTAATAACGTTTATTTCTTCTGAACAGTTTTTTCTGTATAGCTGGTTAAAAATTAAGCGCAAAATAATGTTTGGAGGTTACCGTCATAGGGGATGAAAGTATCCGTTCAGCATTAAAAATAAAATTAAAAGATTGTACTGATAATAAAATTAACATACGTAGTAGCAAGATTCTAGGAACTCGGAAAGTGACCAAGCATCCCTTAACCCTTTGCACTCCTTTGTCGAGTCACACTCAACATTTTTAAAATGTAAAAATACCACTCAAGGAATTGTCCTTTGAAGTAAATTTCAAATAAAGCACCCAAAATACCAGAGAGTTATTGGCAACAAAATTGAAATATAATTCAAAATGCAAAGGGTTAAATATCGTTTCCATTCATAGCTTCATAATTTCCGTGAACAGTAAAGAACACCGCGGAACAACGTTCATAGTATTTACCTGGAAGCTAAACGTCTCTTTTAAAGTTCCTAATTAAATGCCTAAATTTTCCACCGCGAAGTACCAAAGCGTTGCATCCGGTCCCCACAAATTCCCAAGTCGCAAAACGATCGAAGAAGCACCTTTCAGCGTGAAGAATCGATCGATCCACAACAGCACGTTTATTTATTCCCGTCTGTCGTTGACAGCCTCCAAATCCTCGAGGCGGCCTTTCACGCCGCGACGACTGGATTAACGTGTGCGGCAACTGGGTCAGCTGCAGCCTCGATATCACGCGGTCCACCCTCAACCCTCGCTGCATCGCCGTCCATGAAAGTTGCGGCGTAAGGATTTTATTTATGAGTTTGTTTGCGGACGAGCGCGACCCTCTCGCCGATAAGTGGCTATGGGGCCCCTCGTGGAAGCGTGCTTCTGGCAGATTGCACGCGCGGTTACGGGGTCGGTGGCGGAGGGGAGGGATCTACAACACAGAGCCACAGACCGTTTAACGGCGGGGAGGTGGAGAATTGGCCCGATAACGGGTCCGAGGCTCGGATGGTTCTTTATTTACCATAAAACTCGACCGATGCTCGCCAAGCGGAATGAATTTCGCGACCGCGGCTAAAATTTTATTACCGTTCGCATGACAAACCGCCCAATTACTAACCACCGATACGTTAATAGAGCCATTTCTCGTGGTACAATAAAAAAAAAGAGGGAAAAAAAAGGAAACAGAGGGGGAAGGAGGAGAGGAGAACGACCCGTACGAACGAACGAGCAAACAAAAAAAAAAGAATTGTATTCTTTATTCGATCACCCATGCGTCGTTCGCTGGTCGACCGCAACGAGTAACGGGTGAGGGGGGCGCGGGGGTAGTCGGCGGATAGGGACATTTTTGTTCGCGTTCGCCGACGCGCGCTCGATAAAACCTCGCTACCATCCCGGGACACCACGGGAGGCTGGCGAAGGAAACAGCGTTTAGCGCTCGCTGCGACCAATTTATCTCGCACCGGAACGCGGTTGATGATCGGGAAAATCGTCCTCGCCTGTGTTTCCTCGAATCAGAAAGTTCGCCCGTCCTCTCAGCCACCGTAACTTAACGCGACGCAGCTCGAGCATCTGTCCGGTCAAACGGAGCGAGGAACGAGAAAAAATGAGAGTGAGCGAGACAGGAAAGGGGGGGAGGGCGAGAGAATAGAGAGAAAGGGTGATGAGTGAGTGCGAGTAAATGAGAGAGAGAGAGAGAGAGGGAGGAGGAGAGAATGAAAGAATGAGAGAGTAAGAGAGTGATAAAGTAAGAAAATGAAAGTGAGAGTGCGAGTGAGAATGAGAGAGTGAGAATGAGAGAGTGAGAATGAGAGAGTGAGAATGAGAGAGTGAGAATGAGAAAGTGAGAGTGAGAGTGAGCAAGTAAGAGAGAGGGGGGGGAGAGAGAAGGAGAACGAAAGTTTCTAGCCCGACCGTGGTTACAGCGGCTTGCACGACTCCGATAAGGGCTGCAATTACTTATCGACCCGGTAATTGTCCGGCTGGATTATAACTATCAAGGAAAAGATCCCCGTTTCTCGACCCTCGCCGCGAGGGTACACGCGCATGGAAACATTGTAAAGGGCGACACGAAAGAGAGAAACAGGGAACGCTACGGTGGGCACCGACGTATCAATTTGCTCGGAAACTACTTATTCCGCGCTTCCCTCCGTCCGTATACTTAGCAGATTGCCTCCTGGGCCGGGGCTACGTGCTGATGCGAGCTACGAAAATCAAGCCCGTTAAACAGAATCCTTTTACTCGCTACCTACCGCGACAGGGTGGAACTTTTCGCCCAAAATTCAGATATTTTTTAAGAACGAATTTATCGAATTTTAAGTAATCTACGATCAAACCTACACGTTTTTGTCTTATCTAAGTAACTGTGAGCGAACAATATTCAGTGTTTTATATCTTATATGTTTTGTGTATCCTTATTGTATCAATGGAGCTCTCAGAATCCTTCTACTCGTTATTTACCATGACAGGGTAGACATTCGCCCAAAATTCGAATATTTTTAACAAACAAGTTTATCACATTCTAAGTAATCTGCGATTAAACCTACTCGGTTTTTCTCTCATTTAAGTAACCGTGAGCGAGCAATATTTAAAAATAATAAATTAATAATAATATTCCAAAATAATTTTTTATCTTATATCTTTTATGTATTCTTATTGTATCAATGGGCCCTGAGGCCTGTTTACGAAAATAACAAAACAAAGAATAAAGAATCTGTCCCCATTCGCGCATCGCGTGTATCGGAATTAACGTACTTACATATTCGTATTCGTAAACGTTTCCGGGAACGTTCTGAACTTTGCGATGTCCCGAACGAATCTCTCTTTTCGCCTCGGAGGTACAATAAACTACGAGTTCACGTGAGTTACCGTAATTTTGGAGGATCGCGTCTCGCGTGCCTGCGCACACGGATTCCGTGCCGCGATTTTTGCCGGCGATCCGCCGCTTTTCCCTTGGACATGTTCCTGGGAAGGAGGAGGCTGATGGGTGATTAGGGGAAATTGAGGAGCGCTGGTTGCTTTCGTGACTTTTCGCAGTGGTAGTTACGTTTAAATCAGGTGAAATTTTGCGGTAACCTGAATGATCAATTTCGTGAAAAGTGGGCTTAAACCGACGTTGCGTTTAACAAACTCCTTTCGATCCTCGGTGAATATGGCGATATACACGTTGATCACGTATCTTGATTTTTCGATTATTTGGATTTAATACCATCTTAAATCTATACTAATATATAAATAACAATATATAAACCTTTTGAAAATTATAGTCATTCTGTGTTTTTCTTCAAATTAATTTGTCCCTCTCAGAAATTTTCATTAATCAAGAAACCAGAGTAGCTAGAAGTATTTCGGTAAAGGAAAGTGGACATCGCAATTTATCGTTATTGGAAATGGGGATTAAAATTACTAAATAAAATAAACTCTTATTTAAAATACTTTAATTCTTTATTATATGACACGAGAAAGGTGCAACTCTAGCCAAACTTCACTCGCTTTATCATGAAACTGACAAACTCAGTGGTTGAAATTCCTATTTATTCTGTATCTTAACGTTTTCTTACTTTCTAAACTGCCAGAAGTGGGTTCTTGGAAGAAACCCTTCAAAAAATACGTTAAGAGAAAGCTGGTTTTTCTTCGTAATATTTCTGTGTTCAAATTCTAACAATCGTGAAAACTATCATCTACATCGTCAAACAAAGAAAAAATTGCATCCTTTAAATAGAATCGATGGCCAAACGAAGGATAGATACAGTAAACCGGTTGGGTTCACCGCTGTAAACGATAAGCAAATTGTTTGGCGAGAGAAAACAGTTTGAACGAAGAGAAGATCGAGCTCGACCCCGTTGGAGGGCCGGCAAGCTCGAACGGAATTACGTTTGGTTACAGCGCGATGAAGTCGGTTTCCGAAATCGGTTCCGGTAACGAGCGCGAACGAGTGGCGTAACGAAGCGATGGAAATTGCAGAGAATAATGACACACGGGCCAGGGCGGAAGCGTAACCGCGAGAAATATCCGGAAGCCCGGGTCCGCTCGTAATGGGATCTTGAAAAGGGAAACAAATGGATCCAATTAACGACGTCGAAACGTGTGGAATATTGAAAATATCGGACGGAGTAATTAAAATACACACGGGCAACGGTCCGTGGGGTCCTGTTAACAAATTGACTCGGACATTGTCCTCTCCCTTCGTCCCCCCTCACCCTCTCACTCTCTCACTCTTTCACCCTCTGTGCATACGTAGCAATTACAAAACATTCGATGACGCCGTACTAATTATTAAAAATAATATCGTTAAAAATAAACGAACGAACGTTATTCCCGTTTCGAGTTCAGTTCGGATTGACCAAGTCACGCTTTACCATCACGTATCCCGTTGTATAATTTAGTTCGGTTGTTCGGTTGGTTCGGTGTTTTTTAACCACTCCGCGATTTTAACCAAGCGCGCTTTAACTCTTCGAGGCACACGATCTTAAAGAAAATTAAATCTCAAACTGAACAGTATTTTCTTTAATGTAAAAGTGGTGGAAAACTTAAAAAAAAGTAGTGGAAAGTCGTTAAGCGACGCAACCTTATACAGCGTAAATTTATGGCGACCCATACCAGAGCAAACATTTTAGGTAGACACCGCTTAGATCCAAACGACTTCGACCTGGATCAGATTGATTTGTACGAACGGTGGTGGGACTTTATTGGGAATGGGTTTTTATATTGCTAAATGAAATGAACTCTTATTTGTGAAATAATACTTAGATATTTATTGATACTTTTATGTAGCACGAGGAAGGACAATTTTGACCGCACCTAGCGAGTTTTGTCACAAGACTAGCAGAACGCAGTGGTCGAAATTCTTACAACCCCGTCCGGGTCCTTCAGCCCCATTGTTCTGTTTCTCGATGTTTTCGAACTTTCTAAAATGCCAGATGTGACTTAGCTTCTTGGAAGAAGCCCTTGAGAAAGTACGTTAAGAGAAAGCTGGTTTATTGTTAATTTTTGCTTTGTAGTATAATATTTCTGTATTCAATTTCCAACAGACTTGAAGTCGTGCTGCTCGAATTTTAACCCATTCACTGTCAGGCAAATTTAGAGCGTCTTGCCCTGGATGCTAAGATTTCATTTTAAGAAGAATATGGGTTATCATTTCGGTCATAAAAAATAATATTAAAAAATTTGTTGATTTTTATAAATAGATATTACTATATAAAATTTTCGTTCATCTCTTCTAGTAATTCATAACTCAAATCGCGATAAACTTATTGTACGATCAATCGCAATTAATCTAAACTTGTAGCACAAACTACGAGATATCTGGTCATTGACAATCTTGGTACATATGTTTACTATCAAATATCTCGTAGTTGGCAGTGAATGAGTTAAATAGCTCGACTAATCTCGAACGAGGCTTTAATAAACGTGCATAATGGCGGCCACGATGACATCGGGGTTGGATCCGTTTGAGACGTCGTTTCCGCAGCGCTCTGCAGCGATAGACAAACAAACTGTTCCTGTCAGCGAGGCCTGAAGCCAACGATTTATAACCGACCCAGTGAATTATCGATCTATTCGCGGCTTTCACAGAAAATTTTTGCCCGCGTTTTATTTTCGTCCCCGCCCAGGCCTTGCACGTACACCCCCGGAAACGATTTTTCTTCGTGCTGCTTCAACCGGTGGTTAAACTAACCTTGAAACTTACGTTACGGCTCTGTAATATTTAAACATCTCTTCCCCTAGCTATGATCTACGGCGGCTGCAGAAAAATATTTTCGAACACCGTCTTTATTTATTTGATCGCACGGATAGACCCTGATCGCTTGTAAAGCAACGGAAAATATGAATCAGAGGTGAACACCTTGTTGAAAAATATAAGTACCTACCTACGCGCAAATATTTTTTCCATGGGTTAAAAATAGCTGGAAGGAAATTGATTTTACGTTGGATCAACATTAGAAGGACGCGTTAGAAATCGAGGGAATCGCGGAGAAAGTAAATTATTAACCCTTTGCGCTCGAGGGGTGACTGTTAATCACCAAATGATAGCTTCGCAAATTTTCAGACTTCAGTTAGTTTGTTTATTAGTCAGACTCGAATTAAATAGTCATATATATAAATTTTAGTATATTGCTTAACTAAACTAAATGACGTTTAATATGGGCGAACCTTAGTAAATATTTCGAAATTGAAATTTTTGATTTTTGAACTTATTATCATTACACAGATTATTAGAAATGATAGTTTCGCAAATTTTCAGACTTTAGTTAGGTTGTTTATTAGTCAGACTCGAATTAAATAGTCATGCATGTAAATTTTAGTGTATTACTTAACTAAACTAAATGACGTTTAATATAAACAAATCTTAGAAAATATTTCGAATTTGTAAATTTTTTATTTTTGAAGTTAGTATCATTAGACAGATAATTAGGGTATCATTAGAAATGATAGTTTCGCAAATTTTCAGACTTTAGTTAGTTTGTTTATTAGTCAGACTCGAATTAAATAGTCATATATATAAGTTTTAGTATATTACTTAACTAAACTAAATGACATTTAATATGGGCGAATCTTAGTAAATATTTCGAATTTGTAAATTTTTGAAGTTAGCATCATTAGAAGATTAACGGTGCACCTCTGGAGCGCAAAAAGGGTTAACCGCGAGTGCGATAGAAATGGAGTATAACGCGAGAATAGAATACGTGAAACAGAAATTTTCATGTCCCTTACGATTACCCTGGCGAAGAATAAAACAAGATGACCTCCTTCTAGATAAGACACCCGATACATCGCCATGGTAGCTTGATCCTCGCTGACTTGCCGACGACAAATTTATCAAAACGGATCATAAGATCTACATAAGGACGTGGATCGAACGCGCGTGACCGTTCGGAAAGCGCGTCTCCTTTTCGATTCGCCTAATTCAGAAACGCAAATAAATCCGGTCGGGGCGGCGCGAAAATAGAGGTTGCGCAACAAAGCAGCCAGAATTTGGTCGAGCCCGTGACCGGCGAACTTACGATTCCGCGAATAGAGTAGGCGAGAATCAGCAGGCAGTTGGAATTCGTGAAATCGCGGGCACGATCGTCGGCCGCCACCGGATGTTGCTCGTCTGTCATCGATTATCGGGGACCGGTATCGGTCCTAGTTATATCCCTATCCGTCCGCGAGTTCTGGAATCCGTCCTCGAATTCATTTCCTATTCGCGTACGAATGCATCTCCTCGATGAAATTCTCCTCCTCCTCTCCCCTCCACCCTCTCTGTGTGTTGCTCTCCACCGTTCTCCATTCCACGGAGTACCTGCCTCGCGAAATGTTTTTATTCCCCAAGGAATCTTGTTAAATAATTACACGCTATGCAAATAAACGCTATTTATTGTAATATACAGAGTTAAATGACAATTTGAGAGGTGGGCGCAGCTGATCGCTTCAGTCGTTCATAGATTACTGTTTTTGATCGTCGAAAAGGGTAATGCCTTCTAGCTACAGCACTTTAGACAAAGAGTCCCAAACTGTTCGAACGGTTTGGCAATGGTTGGGGGCAACGCAGGCCTAGATCTTTAACTTTAGGGAAAACATCGCGCAAGGATGCGTCGTCGCACCGACCCATACCCACGCAGGCATAGCATTTTATTTCCATAGGGGGTAATTATTCAACAGAATCCGTCCTTGGACCCCGTACCCGAGGCGACCAACAGCTAGCTCTCACCATGTTCTCCTGGAGTATTCTAGACTACCACTTTGCATGCTAATAGCATCTGGTGGCCATCTATCGCACAGCTGTGTACGATTTTTCGATGTAGATCGATGTCTGAGGAACGGGATATTCCGCGTTCTAACTGACCACTCTATTATCAACCGCAACATGTCTTATTCCAACCATCGGTTTGCCACCTTTCCACAATAAATATAATTGGTTAACAAACCCTAACACACTCCCTTCGTGTCTTATTTGGGTTAATAAATTTTTCTGCAAAACAACTTGGTTTCGATAGTCAGGTGGAAGCATCAAAGTACCGGATCCTTGCTTCTTCGCTCGGGTAGACGAAGAAAAATAGGGGAGCGGCCTCTCTCTCTCTCTCCCATTCTCTCGCCCTCCCTTATTCTCTCTTTTACTCCCTTTCTCACTTTTTATCTCTCTCTCACTCATTTTCTCACCCTTTCACTCTCTCTCTCTCCCATTCTCTCACCCTCCCTTATTCTCTCTTTTACTCCCTTTCTCTTTCTCACTCATTTTCTCACCCTTTCACTCTCTCTCTCTCTCTCCCATTCTCTCACCCTCCCTTATTCTCTCTTTTACTCCCTTTCTCACTCTTTATCTCTCTCTCACTCATTTTCTCACCCTTTCACACTCTCTCTCTCCCATTCTCTCACCCTCCCTTATTCTCTCTTTTACTCCCTTTCTCTCTTTTTCTCTCTCTCACTCATTTTCTCACCCTTTCACTCTCTTTCTCCCATTTTCTCACCCTCCCTTATTCTCTCTTTTACTCTCTTTCTCTCTCTTTCTCTCTCTCACTCATTTTCTCACCCTCTCACCCTTTCACTCTCTCCCATTCTCCCTTTCATTCCTTCTCTCTCACTTTCTCACCTTCTCACTCTTTCTCATTCTCATTCTCTCCCTCTCTTTCTCTATCTCACTCTGTCTTCCGCTCCCCGTACTATTCTGTCCTTCCCTTTCATCCCTCGCCTCTTTTTGCGGAGAAATACCTGTGGAATGGCGTTTGAAACGGTTCCTGGTTATTTCGCGGGAAGCGAGTATTTCAGGTTGACCGGTGGCAGAAAGCACTCCTCGATGGAGGCTACAATCTCTCGAGACTTCCAGTTTCAAACGCGTTTCGCGTCCGCTGATAAGCCACTCGAAACGTAATAAGCGAAGCACGACACCGCAACCGGTCACATCGATGTCGTTCACCCGTTCGCCACGGACCCCGGCATTTCGCGTAATAGTTTAATCGTTAATACCGCGGTCGTTACACCACGTTACACGACTTCCTATTAACGAGCGGCCATCGCTATGAATCGGCTCGCCGTCGTGGCATCCGTGCGGACGCTGAATCGAACGTCGTAAAGATAAACTGGTTCGCCATTCAACCGATCGGAACGTTTATTATTGAACACGCCAGCGGACTCGAGACGTACATACAGATATTTAGAGCGTTTCCAGGTCCGAATTCTCTTCTTCTTCTTCTTCTTCTTCTTGTGCCAGCGCGCTCCAGCTGCTGGCGTTGAAGAGCCAGCGAATGCCAGATGGAAGATCGTGTTGCTTCTGCATGGCCAGCTTTCGTCTTCGTTTAATATTCGATCAGAGATATTATGATTTTAATATCGTCGAGGATGTACCTCTTTTTCTTAACGTTTACGCCCTGTTTATTCGAGATTTGTGATTATTAGGTTAGCTGTTAATCGAGGGTGGCGAGATCGCCGATATTTTGTAATAGTTAACTCGAGTGTTGGAAATCGTGCAGATGATCTTGTAATTACAATGGAAAATAAATTATTTACTAAAAATATTATTTACATTGCAGATATTTATATATTAGATTATTAAATTAGATTAGATCAGATTTGTAGACTACTAGATTATTAGTTTGGAAGAGCAAATTGTAGAAAGAGATAAAGATATGTGCAATGGTAGTTCACTATACAGATGAAATGTAAAACTGTAAACTGGAGGTCATTCTAAGCCTAGTAGGCAAGGATTAAATAAATAATAATAATATTAATTATAATAAATTATTAATTATATTTTGTTCTGTATTATAGTTCATACCCATATTACATTCTATATTATATTATATTATTATTATATTATATTATATTATATTATTATATTATACTATATTATATTATATTATACTTCTATTATATCCCGTTGTATTTGCTATTAATGATGGATTAATGATTTGTCTTCACAAAGCCCCTTGCTTTTCAATGCATCGTTACATCCAATCATATAACCAAAATCAATTTCTCCTGTTATTTAATCTGGCGTACGTAGGAATCATTAATTAAAGACAATTATTTGTGAGATAATATTGATGCTATTGCTTTGGTCTCTTTTTTTACGCTTAAATGCTAAAATTAACGCATCCCTTTTTTATTCCACAGGTGATATGGAAATCCTAGCGTACTTCTTCGGCCCCGTCGGTGTTCTCCTCGCGGTGAACCTTCTATTCTTCGCTGCGACCGCCCGCGAGCTGACATGCGGCCTATGGAAGGGTGAATTCGTGAAGAGCACCACAGAAAGGTAAACGAATCTTTTCCAATTCGATCAGATCGTATCTGATGCAAATCGTAGGAGAGTTCGACTGTTTTCCCCGAGCTAAAGCTGCCTTCTCTAAATGAACACATCGACAACTTCTTGATTCTACGTCAACAAAGAGGAATAACAGTTCGATTAACCCTTTCGCTTCGAGCACCGCATATTATTAATTTTAATAATTTTGTACTTTAATAATTTTGTAAGTCTTTTCGTATTAAAAATGTAAATATAGTTGTTTCATTAGAGCAAAGATTGTTTTATTAAGCAGAATTGTTATTTAAGACTTAGGAAAACGTATATATGAAAAATAATGCGCACTGTGCACATATCTAGCTCGAGCTTCCGTTCAGTGACGGCACTTCTGTAGACTGGATTGCTGAAGCGAAAGGGTTAAACATTGATAATATGATAGAAAACAATATCCTTTATTTTCGTTCCCATTTCAATTTCGTTCAGCCGAAGATCTCTTGGATCAGTGCGCGACTTCCGGTGTAAGTCTGTCTCGTTTAGAACCACCAACTGCGAATGAGACGGCGAAGTTCCGACGTCTTCGTGGCTTGCTAGGTCTTGCACACGAGCGGAAATGACTGTTCCAAGCATGTCCGCGCGGGAAAAAATAATATTTACCCGGAGGAATCGACAGAAGCTTCGTGAACGTGTGCTCTGCGATTCGAGAGCGGCCACGCGGTCTTCGTTTCGCGTAAATGTTTGCTGGTTTTTTCCGTGATCGTTTAATATCATCGAGCCTCGTTGTTCGTTCGCGATCTACTCCGTTTCCTTCGCCGAAGAACAATCGAGCGGGGAAAAACCGGACGTTTTACGCGGATGAATCGAATTGACGGCTTGCAGCGTGGAAAATTTCACTTTCCTCGGTTCCCACTCGGTGCATTTACATACGTTCATACATGCACGCGAGGCCTGAATTACTCTACGTCCGGGTTATTTTCGGCTCGCGGAAGATCTAAATCACGTTGTTCTATGGCTAAAGTGTTCGTTCAGACACCGAACTGCATCGGCAAGAAAGAAACTTAACGCGTTCGAGGAGATTTCTACGTACAGGAATTGAAAACACGTTCGTTTTAACACTTAACCAACCGAATGAAGAGGTCTTCCACTGACTCTATTTACTTTTGTTATTAATTCGTCTTGAGCTAGTGTTGATTTTATTAGAATTTGTACTTTGGGAGAGCAGAAAATTCATTATGATAAACTGTGGACAATACTAGTTCAAGACTGACTAATAATAAAAGTAAATAGAATCAATGGCATTGCTTAGTTAAGGAAAAAATGGAAGATCTCTGATTCTTCCCCCTGCCATTGATTTCATCTTCCTTTGTTATTAGTTTGTCTTGAACTGGAGTTGAATTTATTAAAAATTGTATTTTGGAAGAGCAGAAAATGCATTTGATGAACTGTGGACAATATTAGTTCAAGAGTGACTAATAATAAAAGTAAATATAATTAATGGCATTGCTTAGTTAAGGAAAAAATGGAAGATCTCTAATTCTTCCCTCTACCATTGATTTCATCTACCTTTGTTATTAGTTTGTCTTGAATTGGAGCTGAATTTATTAAAAATTGTACTTTGGAAGAGCAGAAAATGCATTTGATGAACTGTGGACAATACTAGTTCAAGAGTGACTAATAATAAAAGTAAATAGAATCAATGGCATTGCTTAGTTAAGGAAAAAATGGAAGATCTCTGATTCTTCCCTCTGCCATTGATTTCATCTTCCTTTGTTATTAGTTTGTCTTGAACTGGAGTTGAATTTATTAAAAATTGTATTTTGGAAGAGCAGAAAATGCATTTGATGAACTGTGGACAATATTAGTTCAAGAGTGACTAATAATAAAAGTAAATATAATTAATGGCATTGCTTAGTTAAGGAAAAAATGGAAGATCTCTAATTCTTCCCTCTACCATTGATTTCATCTACCTTTGTTATTAGTTTGTCTTGAATTGGAGCTGAATTTATTAAAAATTGTACTTTGGAAGAGCAGAAAATGCATTATGATGAACTGTGGACAATACTAGTTCAAGACTGACTAATAATAAAAGTAAATAGAATCAATAGCAGAGGAAAGAATGGGAGACCTCCCCATTCGGTTGGCTAAGTGTTAATACAGTAATATATCAATATAAAGTAGATGTTTTACTACAAATAAAAGCGGTTCCTTTTAACAATGCAAAGAGATACACCTTTTAAGTTATCTAAAATTCATTCTCAATCTGCTCTATCGTTCCTGTTTAAACCAACACTACCTCAAAGTTGGACTGCGGATGTTTACGCGAATTCCTTCTTCCATAAACAAAACAGATGAAACGGAACTCAAATAGAAATTTATTCGAAACCATCAAAATATTATAACCTGTACTCCACTCTAAATACATTAACTCCAACCGTAAACTTACATTTTTTAACTGTTCTTCCGACAGACATTCCCCCTTATAACTTCTGAACCTTTTTTAACGAATTAATATTTATAACTACAGTAGCAGACAAAAGTTTAAGACCAAGGGGTCAAAGAAATTAAATCAACTAATTTATAAGGAATAACCAGATAAACAAAATTTGCAATCTGTGCTAAATTAGCAAAAGTGAAGGTTACTATGAGTAACAAATACAGTAGCGGACAACAAATCAAGGATCTCAGAAAATAAATAAACTAATTAATAAGAAATAACAGTGTAAATGAAATTTGTATTCTATGCCACTCAATAAATAATGTTCTACCATAATAACAATCAAAATAAATCTACAGTCAATATTTTCAGACCACAACAGTATGTTCTACATTGTCCTCTCGTCTTAAACTTTTGTCTACTACTGTAAGTGGAAGAATGAAACAGGTCCACGTTTCGATCCACCATTCTCAGTTCTCCTTCATAAAAATACAAATTTCCGTGCAAACTCACTGTCCGCTCGTAAATTACTCGTTACCTGTGATCGTTGTGAACGAAAATCGCCAGAAAACGATTCGAACAGCGCGTCCTTGCGAATCGTCGCGGGGCTGCGACCGCGTTTCCAGAGGATGTTCGCGGAAACTTAAGAGGAGAAACGATTACGGTGATCCAGCGACGGTAAACCTCGGGGAGCTTAAGCTAAGCTGGTCGTGGCGAAGTTGGAGTCCTCTGGTTTATTTGCGAGGCAGTCGGAGGCGCGATACGCAACGATTAGCAGGAGCCAGCCGGAACGGGAACACGGTACGCTCTCGAGCCCTCGAGAGTTTTATTGCTCCAGGCGTGCGATGCTTTATTTCGGCGCGAAGGACAACGCTTCGGGTCGATAAATATCAAGGGTAACTGGTTTCGTCCCGATTCAACGCGCGGGCTCACGCGGAATCGAGATCGGCGAACGATCAGCCTCGAGAGGATTTTACTTGAATTAACACGTTGCGCTCGAGAAGCGACCGTTAGTCGCCAGATGATAGTTTCACAAATTTTCAGACTTCAAATTTGTTTATTAGTTAGATTCAGAGGTTAAATGGTCGTGTATGTAATTTTAGTATACGACTTAACTAAACTAAACGAAGCTTAATATAATTGAATCTTAGTAAATATTTTGCACTTGAAAATCTTTGAAGTTAATATTGTTAGACGGCTAACCGTCTCGAGATATTCGAGGACAAAAATAAAGTTACATTTTCTTTAAGGGGTGAAATCACCCCTTGAAAGTGAAATTAAGCACGAACAAAAAATAGGTATGTGATATGGATGAGTTACTCTACCTGTACACCAAGTTTCATATCTTTTTGAATTTCCGGGTTCGCAAACTTCCCTTGTAAGTGCAAAGGGTTAACACATTGAATGCCACGCCAATTTCACGCAGTTTACCCGTGACGCCAATAAAAATAGTTACTTATATTTGCGAATTAAGGATTTCAATCTTGTAGAAAATAGATTGGGAAATATAATAGCGAAATAATAGCGACGAGGGTTGTATAGAAACTTGTGTTCACGTAAATTGGTGTACAATTATTAAGTACACACGTGTATTTTGATTAAATCCTCGATATTTCAACATGTCATACTTGTTTAAAGTAAATACAGTATATTTGTAAACTTACCGTGTAAATAAACGAGATTGGTTCTTGGCAACTCTGTAAAAGATCAACAAGTTCTCTTGGGTGTAATCGTATTTATTTACGAAGGAAGCAAGCAGAAGCACAAACAAAGTAAGCATTTAATCGACTAAGGAGGTCGCAAGAATTCGATAGAAAAAAGCGACCGCCCTTAAAACGACGGATAAACATCGGTGAAAAATGTTAGACGCGATAACATCGTGTCGATCAACGTCTTTACACCTCCAATTGAAGAGAACGAGGCGTGAGAAACGGTTCGAACTTCAGAGAGAAGCGGAGGAACGCAGCCCCGAAACACGAAACAAAAGTCGAGGCGACAAATCTGCATGTGTATTCTTTGAAGAAAATGTCCAGCCGGACGTGAAAATATCGCGTTTCCAACGTCGCTGTCGTCGTCGTCGTCCCATCGATCTCCTCGCGCAGGCGGCGGGCGTCGTTTGACGAATCACATTTTTCTCCTTTTTTTTTTCGGATATTTATGCCCGGCAGCCTTTTCGCAGAGAGCGGCGGGCCCGGCTCAAAGGAGAATTTATTTTATCACGGCCCGCGCCGACAGATATCAGGCATCGAATCGTTATTTTCCATTCGTGCGCCGTCCCTTCGAACCACCTTTGCTCCCTCGTCCCGTGCGAAATTGATATTGACGATCTCAATTTGCGATTCTCTTTCGGTCGTGCCCCTCTCCGCCTCTCTCTCTCTCTCTCTTACTCTGTTTCTCTCTTCTCACCCCGCTCTCTCGCTTTGCTCTCTCTTTCTCTCTTCCTCCGTTTCTCTCTTTCTCACCCCGCTCTCCCTCGCTTTGTCTCTCCTCTCTCTCCCTTTTTCTCTCTTTTTCATTCGTTCTCTCCCGTTTTGTCTCTCTTTTTCTCTGCACAGAGGGACACAGGAGCCCGCCATAATGGCGGATAGAGATTCTCCCGCGTTCGCCTCTGCCCATTTTTTCCCTATCCGTAATTTCGAGGCACTCTTTTTTATCCCCCGCCTGAGCCCCTCCATGCTAATTCGAATATTCGAGGCGTTCTGCTCTTTCGCTGTGCAGTGAAAAAAAGTAACGGGCATAATCCTTCGTGCAGGGTGCTCTTGCACGTGGATGGAGGCTGGTTCTCGATTTGGGGTGTTGAAGAATTTTGCTATCTTACGAAGGGGTTTGCAAATTAACTCGGGATTGACCTCTTGGCTACTGTGAGCGACTATAGGCGCTTAGGGGCCCGACACAGTTTGACTTTTTGACACTGAGAGCATCTTTAAGATTTCGACTCAGTTTGGCTTTCTGACACTCAGAAATCTCCTATAGGTGCCCTGATATTTACAGTAGAAATTCGGTTCGGAATACAAAAGAATAAGTAATATTGTTTTAATATAGTGAAATTGAGTATTTTAATCACTATAATATGTTTTCACAAAAATGCTTCCCTACCCAAAATATCACCCAAATGTTCACCTGACACCCAGAAGGCTCCTATAGGTGTTCTGATGTTTACAGTAGCAATTCGGTTCAGAATACAAATGAATAAGTAATATTGTTTTAATATAGTGAAATTGAGTATTATTTTAATTACTATAATATGTTTTCACAAAAATGCTTCCCTACCCAAAATATCACCCAAATGTTCACCTGACACCCAGAAGGCTCCAATAGGTGTTCTGATGTTTACAGTAGCAATTCGGTTCAGAATACAAAAGAATAAGTAATATTGTTTTAATATAGTGAAATTGAGTATTTTAATCACTATAATATGTTTTCACAAAAATGCTTCCCTACCCAAAATTTCATCCAAAGTTTGCCGTAGTCAAGGGGTTAAATCGAACGATACCGGTGAAGAGGAAGAGCACTTTCGGTTGTTTCGATGGAAGAACTTAGTACGTACTTACATGCGCTGGAGGTTTACGTTGAACTGAATGACTGTGTTGTTCGCAAGATTTCTCGAAACAGAGTGGCCGTCAAGGAATCGAGACCTCGTATAAACGAGTTTGTTGCTTTTCCGTTCATTAATTCACCGAGTTTCTAAGAATCGTCACTTTAACAGATCGCTTTGGTATTGTTTATTTGATCCGACACGAGTGTTTGGAGTTACCCGGGAGTAAACTGAGAAAATAAAAGACGTGAAGCGGTTAAACGATGTGGTTTAAATCAACGTTAAGCATTTTGTTAAGATGCTCCATCGCGTGAAAGATGTAATAGGAAACAGACGAGTGAGGTATCTTTTTTTGTTTGGAAAATGAAAATAAATAATGGACACGAAAATAGGCATTCTTCTGATCTCTGTCAAAGTCAATTTCAAAATACTAATTTCATTTCCTGCGACGACGCGCCTCGAGAATTATTCGAAACAAGCTTTAAAACAGAGAATAAGGAACTCGCTCGTGAAAATAGGTACATAAATATTGTCCTGGTTTCGTCCAGCTAGAGCGTTCTGCAAGCATTCCTCTAACGATAAACGTGGACCATAAATTTCCCACACGCGTAAAAATTCCCTTTTCCAAAAAAAAACTTTACTCGTTATTAGACCAGAAAATATTCCAATAAATTTCTCCTAATCGCGAGAATTCAAATACATAGATACCTCTAGTGCACGAGAAAAAGGAATAGGGGACGAGAAAAACGTAAATGTCATAGTCCAAGCGCCATCGACCCAAAAATACCACCCCGCATCGCGCAACGCCGTCAACGAATTCCTCTAGAAAATAAAAGAGGAAGAATGGAAAAAAGAAGGAATTGTAGAGAACTCCGGTGTGTCTCGTTCATTCACAAAACCGGCTCCGTGAATGGAAAACCGTCTCCTGTGGACTTTCTCTCTCTTTCTCTCTCTTTCTCTCACTCTCTTTCTCTCTGTCCACGATTCAAAAATCCTGCACGGCTGCCAAAATAAACGGTCGGCAAATAAACGGTGTGCCGTGACGCTCAAAGGGGATAAAAGAGGAAGAAAAGGTGCTCCTTCTGAGTTATGCCCGGGCTGAGGGGCGACAAGGTTTGGCCGGTCGAACGTGAACGCGATAAAACAAGCGCTATAACTGTCAGCTGGCCGATGCGGGCAGATGCAGTTGTCACTGGGGATGGGATTCCATTTGAGCTAGAGTCAACTTTAACCGTGGCAGTTTTATTCGATTGAATTGGAACGTTACGTTACGTATTTGGTAAAAGAAAGACAGAAGGAAGCACTGAAAATTGGTGTACACGCTTTTATCGAACCAATATAAATACGTAAAACATAATGTTTGTATGTGAATTCGCAACACAATTTCGAGTACTTAGAACGGGTACGGTAGCGGACAAAAGTTTAAGACCAAAAGGTCAACAAAACTAAAGTAATCCATATGTAAGGAATAGCACACTAAACAAATTTCGTGTTTCGTACTAATAATCGATTTTACATCCTATTTATATTATTTTTAAATTATACGTCCCATTAATAATACAAATAGATGTATAGATGATATTTACAAACCATGGTACTCCACTTAAAATCTTCTCGTCTTAAACTTACGTCCGCTACTGTACCTGTAAGATTTCAAGATCCGCATATCAATGCTTACTAATTTTAGAAGATTCGTAATCGTACAAAGTATAACAATATCTAAACTTTGGAAGTTCAATGTTCATCGAAGTACAAAGTTCGCCAAGCTTCTTTCTCCACGCTGACAAAATATTCACTCGAACTTATTTATCCGTCCGCCGTGTACATTCCGATGACTTTGCTCGACTCTTTTCATCGTGCCGTGCTGTACAATCCAGTTCGTAAACATTATTGTTTCAACCAATAACAAAACTGCACTCCTCTATTTTTGAAATCCCGGTTAGACAGCTATAGAGACACTCTAAACAATCGCGCCCACGTAGTATCTTCCGAGTAACTTCTCATCTCCGCACAATGCTCGCGAATACACTTCGTCCCGTCTCTCGTTCCGTCTACTCGTCTCTCCAACCACCGTTGTTTCACCTCGAGAAAGGCTTCGCGGCTCGTAAAGTGGAGACCTGTGTATTCGCCGGCTTCGAGAGACTCCGGACAGAGATCTCGCGGAACGGAAGTGGCCGGGCGAAAAAAAAAATGGCGGCTCCAGCAGCGTTCGCCTACAGGTATTATTTTAGCGTCACGCCTGTTACGTGTTAGCCGTATCGCCCTGCCCGGACCGCTAATCCTTTCTGGACCGTAATAAATGAATTTGCTTTATGGCGGCCTCTTGTGCGCCGCTGGCTATTTATTTTTTTTTTTTTTTGTTTTTCCCAGCTCTGTTGCTGGCTTCGACGCGATGACTGAGTCACCTGTGAGAAAGTCGAGTCTTTTTCTTCTATTTTTGTTGTTAGAAACTGTTGAAGATCGTAAAACGCGAATCCCAGAGAAAAGGATTACGTATCTTCTTAACCCTTTGAGTGCTATGGACGCATATATGCGTCCGACGAAAGTTGCTCATAGGGACTATGGACGCATATATGAGCTTGTCAATTTTTGTTTTCTCCGTTAATCTTTTGATAGTGCTATGGGACGCATATATGCGTCTGACGACAATAATAAATGCATTTATCAATTTCTTCGATCTTTCGCTTATTGCAACGCGATTGTTAGTGTAAGTGCAAATAACATCGCAACCGTCGTCCACACAGAGCACTTAGGTCGAGAGTATTCAGTACTCAAAGGGTTAATCGTAGGAAGATCACGTTTAATCCGTTTTTCTCTTAATTGGCATTTCTATGCGTTCCGCGGTTGGTTTTTTAATATCCGTTCGTATAGGAGAGAAATATTATGCTGTTGTAGATATTCAGAAGATTGAGTGCGGATGCAACTTGCAGCCATCTTTAATTTACTATAAACACAGATTCCTAGACGGTAATTCAGTTGAAAAGATGCGTGTCGTTTACGTCGAAGCACCTTCCTTCCAAAGAAAGCGCGAGGAAATGCGCTAAGGTGGACTCGCAAGAAGCATCGGAAGCTCAAACGATTCTATTCCACCGGTTTCCGTGCAACCATAATACTTACTACGTGGTACTTCCACGGTTTTCTTTTTTGCTTCTTCTTTTTTATCGTCGATCCACAATGGTTGTGCAGAAAGTATCCATATGATAATAACGTTCAAACAGAATGACGCTCATTAAACCTGTCCCGCGTTACGAGGGTAACGAGCGATCGAAACGCGCGCATCGCTGTGTCGTATCCAGATTTCTCCTTTTTCCTTTCTTTCTTTCTTTCTTTCTTTTTTTTTTGTTATTAATTCCGTCGATATTTCCGGTCTCTGGCAGACGCTAACAATCCATATCCACCCTTCTGTCTCGTTACGTCAATTAACTCGTCGCTGGATCCGCGACCCGCCGCCTGCCTCCTTTCCAAACGCGGCGAGTGGCATTAATTTGAAGCATCGAACAAAAATACGGATGGCTGTCTACTTCAAATGACTTTCCTTCGCCCCGCCGCGTTTTTCACTACCGCCGTTCGTTGGCCCCTCGCGGTTCCTCCCTTTCAAATTTCAAACGCTTCGTTCCATCCTTCAAACGCTTCATCTGTGTTCGGTCCTCGACAAATTTTCTGGAGGCCAACGCGAGTCCTTCGACGAAAATGAAAATGGACGATTTGAGTTGTCCACGGTCCAGATGGTAGCAGTAAACGAAAGACACCGCGTCAAAAAATTGTTCGATCCTCGATTATGAAAGAAAACAAAAGTTGATTGAAAGATCCGAAGAATACTTTACACGAGTCACAGTTACGGTAAAATCGTAGTGTTTCTTATATTTAGAAATTATTTCCATCTCATAAAATCGTACTCTAAGGGGAAAAAAACATTTCGAACTATTGATAGAACATCTTTTTAATACCCAAACTATCTAAACTAATAAAGAAGAATATTTTTTAAAAGTTCTCTATAATCAGTGCTAACTGAAGAAAGCTTAACCTTTTGAGGGCTATGCGTTATTGTTTATTATATATGCGTTTGTCAATTTTTGTTTTCTTCATCTTATGATTTTTTCTGTGGCTACACATTTCGGCGTTAACCGTTTAGTGCTAACAAAAATTGTTTGTAGGGGCCATGGACGAGAATATGCGTTTGCCAATTTTATCGATCTTTTGCATACTGCAACGCGATTGTCAGTGTACGAGTAACAATACTCCGCCTCCAGCGATAACGCACTGTACCTTCGAAGAACTTAGGCCAAAAGTATTCAGAGCTCAAAGGGTTAAAGAGGAAGTACGTAAATAGTTTGACCGCGACTATCATTTTTCTCCAAAGATCGACCATTACTCGTCATTGATTCGACGCTCGAAACCGATTTCACGGGCTTGCGATCGATTCTCTTCGTTCTCCATCGGATCTCCTTGTCTGCCAGAAGATCAACGATATCGGCCGCTGTTCGGTGCAGCTGTTCCCGCGCACAGGTGATCGACCGTTTGTTTGCATTCCTTCGCTCGCCTCGCCTCACATGCTTATCACGCGTTTCCTCCTCCACCGTAGCCGATTTCAAAGCCTCGTCTCCTATGCGCGCGAGCGCGAACGTTCACTCCTTCTGGCCGCATGTCTAATTCGCTTTCCTCGCATATCATTAGCCGTCGTGACTTTTCCACGCCTCCTCGATGCGTCTGCCATCTCTGGCTGTTCGAATCGCGGCCACGCGATGAATTTTTCAGCCGTCCAGGGGGCCGATGAAATTTTCATCCGAATAATAACCGACCGCGGCTGGCATAACGGTCGATCGATAATAAAAGCCTTGCATCATTGATGACGAAATCCCGACGATATTTCCATTAGTCTTCGCTCGGGAAGTGACATCGAACTCGCGAGTCGCTTCCGTGTGAGTTTAACACATTCACTGCCAGACAAATTTAGAGTTTCTTGCCCTGGTTGCCAAGATTTTATTTATTTAAAGAAACATATTCATATATATATATATAATTATTGTGTTATAATGTAATCGTTTAAGTTATAATTTTTCTAATAAAAATTGATAATTAATATGTTTTCTACACTATATAAATTTTGCATTCACCCCGTGCGAGTTTAATCCATTCACTGCCAGACAAATTTAGTGTCTTACCCTGGATGCCAAGATTTTATTTATTTAAAGAAACACATTCATATATATATATATATATATATATATATATATATATATATATATTAATATATTATTAATATATAAATATATATTAATATATATTAATAATTATTATGTTATAATGTAATCGTTTAAGTTATAATTTTTCTAATAAAAATTGATAATTAATATGTTTTTTACATAATGTTTGTATATAAATTTTGCATTCACCCTTTTTAATAATTCCTAACTCAAATAGCCATTTGTAATCAATCTAAACTGTAGCGCACTACGAGATATTTCGTAGTCGATAGCAGTTGGCAGTGAATGGGTTAAACGACGAACAGAATGCGCTAAATTTTGTTGCTAGATTTATCGTTAGGGAAATAAATGTCTTGTAGAGACGCTGGATAACCTTGAAAGTGAGATAATTTTAAACTTGGATATGTAGTAAGTTTGTCATCGGTTTTGTCGTTCGATTGGTCGTTAGAAGTGGAAGACTTTATAAAAACACTAGAGTTGCGGATGGACGTTATTATTATCGAGTCGCACGAATAATATTGAATAATTTACGACGAAGGTGTCCTTCGTTTTCAGAATAAAAATTCTGTATTTAATAAATTCGACTGTTTTTGGCGTATAAAGAAATCTAAATAAAATGTAACAACGGGATTCGTCCTTCATCATAAATAGCTATTTAATTTTAATCATAACGAATGACGTGAATAAAATTAACCCGGTAAAATAGCATTTTGGAGATTTTTGTCCCTTGTGTCTCCTTGATGTCTACGCCAAACAGTAATTATCGTAATGCGTGCGCGCAACATGGCCGCGTTGCATCCGGTAATAGCTGGATATCAGAATCTTCTATTTTCGCGGTGTCGCTAATTGTTACGAGCAGGGAACACGCGAACATTCCGCCACTTCCAGCCGGTGGTAGGTCAAAAATAACGCGTCGACCAGTCACGACGAAGAACGGTGGTGGTCGAAGCGGTAAAGCGCCGGGAAACTTTCTGTTGTAGTGCGAAGGTAGCGATAACTGGATTTGATTCGAATTACAATCTAATTTTTAACTAAGATGACGTCAAAACAATTAAGCAACTATTTAAGTCGAATTTTTAATATTGAAACTTGGAAATAGAAGTTCCATCTTTATAGCATAATTTAACCCTTTGCACTCGAGAGATGACTGTTGTTGACTGGATATTCGATTCGAATTACAATCTAATTTTTAATTAAGATGGCATCGAAACGCAGGGTTAAGCAGCTATTTAAGTCGAATTTTTAATATTGAAACTTTGAAATAGAAGTTCCATCTTTATAGCGCAATTTAACCCTTTGCACTCGAGAGGTGACTGTTGGTGACACTGGATTTGATTCGAATTACAATCTAATTTTTAACTAAGATGACGTCAAAACAATTAAGCAACTATTTAAGTCGAATTTTTAATATTGAAACTTGGAAATAGAAGTTCCATCTTTATAGCATAATTTAACCCTTTGCACTCGAGAGATGACTGTTGTTGACTGGATATTCGATTCGAATTACAATCTAATTTTTAATTAAGATGGCATCGAAACGCAGGGTTAAGCAGCTATTTAAGTCGAATTTTTAATATTGAAACTTTGAAATAGAAGTTCCATCTTTATAGCGCAATTTAACCCTTTGCACTCGAGAGGTGACTGTTGGTGACTGGATATTCGATTCGAATTACAATCTAATTTTTAATTAAGATGGCGTCGAAACAAAGGGTTAAGCAACTATTTAAGTCGAATTTTTAATATTGAAACTTTGAAATAGGAGTTCCATCTTTATAGCATAATTTAACCCTTTGCACTCGAGAGGTGACTGTTGGTGACTGGATTCGATTCGAATTACAATCTAATTTCTAAACAAGATGGCGAGAAAAGGAGGATTAAGCAACTATTTAAGCCAAATTTTTAATATTGAAACTTTGAAATAGGAGTTCCATCTTTATTGCACAATGTAACCCTTTGCACTCGAGAGGTGACTGTTGGTCGTCTGACGATACCGTTTCAAAGATTTTCAAATACAAAATTACTTACTAACATTCGCCTATATTAAACGTCATTTAGTTAATTTAAGTAATATGCTAAAATTTATCCTCTAGTTAATCATCTTCTAATTTATCAGACTGTTTATCCTCTGAGTCTAACTAATAAACAACCTGACTAAAGTCTAAGAACTTGCGAAACTATAATTTTAAAAAATTGGGTTTATGATCATCGTCTAAAGAAAAGAAACAAAATGGTGAAAGTACTTATAGTATTTTCGTCTTACTGGATAAATTTAGTATTGTACACCATAAAACGCAGAGCCTAATCAAGTGTAATAGCTACACCCATTTCTTGTAGTCATTGTGCATAAATCCCGACAGCGCACGATGCCTTGATAACGAATGAAAAGATCGGGCAACCTCGATAACGGTCGAATTGTAAATGACAGGGTAGAGAGAGTTCTCCGTGACCTTTACAACGCTATAACTTCGCGACAGGAGACCGTAACGAGCCGCGAATACTCAGCCGGAACGAATTAATAATGCTTTGACTTCGACCACAATGCGATGCATACATTACCAGCGCTGCGCAACGTGTCACGGCGAACAAACGGACACGTTTGCGGCCTGATTTATGCCCGTCGTAATTGAACGCCAGCGCTAATTGAATCGGGTAGGTTTTTGTCGCCGGAAATTCGTCACGGTGACCCGCGGCGCAGCGTTGCGAACGAACGAATGCTGCACGAAATTCTACTGAGGGGAACATATATATATATATATATATATTCTTTTTTTAAGGAAACCGTGAAAAATAACCTTCTTACCTGGGCGCAGGTACAAATAACAAGCATGATAAACGCACGGAGAATTTTTTGAAAGCATACAGAGTAGCTGTACGGATCCCTGAATCACTGCCTACCGAATCCTCCTCCCCTTCGAATTCAACGCACAATACGCTGTCATAAATCTACAAGGCTGTCCTAAAAAGTTCCTTTGACGCGCTACTATAATCGCTTTTCGAGACTCTCAAGGCAGAGTCCCGAGCTACGCGAACCCGTATCCTCTCAGACGACTGCTTCGACCAATTAAGTTATCCAGACCATCGACAGACCTCCCCAAACCTAATAAACCGTCTCCTCCTTCTTCATTCTCCTTCTTCTCTTAATAGATCGTAATCTTTCAAAGCTCTATCAGAGCTTCCTCGTTCGTTCTCTGTCGTTTTTCTGTCCCCTGAAAATTCTAGCTCTTACGAAAGTACTGGCTGAACGTTAGGTCCCGTTGGGTGACTTAAACTACCACTTTAACAGGCTACTCTATAGTGTTCGCTGCCTCTGAACCTCGGCTCTTCTTTTAACGCGCCAATAAATCCTTTGACCTCTGGCACTTTTCGAAACCCTATTGTCCTGTCGATAACTATAAACAATTATCGCTATTGTTATTATCCTGCTTTTATTGCCGTTGCTGTTATTAAAGCTAAAGCCTCGGTATTTGATGTTTGTTTATTCGAATAACCGAGTTCTGTTAAAGGATGTACTACTTATATTTCATGCTCCCTGTAATGTGCTAACTAACAACCGGATGACTCTACTCTTCAAATATTATCACTACCTAGTTTCCCATTTCAAAGCATTGAGTCACTCAGCCGCGTACCATTCTATAACCAATGTCCCCGTGAACCTGCGTCATCCTTTGCTGACCGTCCTCTGAAATCATCCGACCTACTACGATCTATCCTGGCATTCCCGAATTTATCAAGTGGTGCGAATAAAATTCGCAAATTCTCCACGCGTTGCCCGTAATAAACGGATCGTAGCCAAACAATCCAATGAAGCTATTAGAAAACCAATTTCTAGCAACTTCAATTTAGCAACTTCGACATTCTTGCTTCTTTTACAATCACACTCTTTCTGCCACGTGCTCGCATTTTCCTCGTCACATATTCTTCCAAACATTCATTTCCTTTCCTTCTAATTCTAAACCTTTCTCACTCGATGCATTCGGTCACGTTCACCCAAAATTCCTCAGTCTCTCAGTTTTCTCAAATTCTCATACTTTGCACCGTAAAAACACTCTAGTCCAAACATTCTACGTTCACAAGGCGTTCTTCGTTCTACGTTCTTCTTCACATTTTCCCTGAATCGTAACCACTCGATCGCATTCAACAAAAACAAATCTGATTGTTCTGTTCCAGAGCTGCTTTGGGCCGCGTGTGCATGAAGCTGGTGGTCGTGATGGGCGTCACCTGGGTGGCTGACGTGGTCTCGTGGGCAGTCGGTGGTCCCCAGTACATCTGGTACTTCACGGACACGATAAACGCGTTCCAGGGCGTGCTGATCTTCGCGGTGGTTGGCTGCCAGCCGCAGGTCCGCGCTGCCCTCAAGAGGATCTGCAACAGGAACCCGAGGACCAACGCCGGGAGACAGGGAAACGGGCTAAGCACCACCAGCCACGGGATGCCCAGCATGGGCGACAGCGTCACTCAGAACCCGAGCACGAAGACCGCTCCGCTGGAAACCATCTGCTAAGCGGCCGTTCGCGATCCGCCGCTTCCGACAATCGAGGCTCACCGACCGGTCTGCGAGCTCCGTTTCTTTCCTGGAACTACGGTCGCTCCGCCAGCTCGCCCGTAAACACAGACCAGAACAGGATCCAGCGGACGGGAAGTTGCGCGCGTTCGGCGAGCAATCGCTTGGATTCCTCGAGGATCGTCAAAGAAACGGAACAGCGTCGCGTGTACGAGGCGATCAACGTTGCCGTTGGTACACCGATCGGTGATACCGATGCGGAAGCAGGATTATCATCTATCAGTACATCGCGCGACCAAACTCACCTTTAAACGAAACAGAACCTTGCGTTACCGATGCTCGATTTACCTTTAAAGGGTCACCGATCGGAGGTGACCGAGAAACTCTCGCGCGACCGAAGTCGCTCAAAGTCACCTTTAAAGGAAACGCGCGGCACCTTTCGCGATCCGTGCTCGATCCGCGTCTAAGAGGTCGTCGACCTCGAGACCGTGAACTTGGCGCAGCAAAAGTATACCTCGTCCCGGATGACTTTGCGACTCGACAAGAGACAACCGTCGTTCGCTCGCGAAGTAGGTCTCCGAGACTCTGTCCACGTTGAGAATTCTTCTCTTCTCGAGGGGTCGTCGACCTTGACGATAGCGAAGCAAGAAGAGGAAGAAGAAGAAGAAGAAGAAGAAGAAGAAGAAGAAGAAAAAGAAGAAGAAGCTGACGCAGCAGCAGCGTAGCACGATGTCTCTAAGAGCAACGCTTCTGCTCGCCGCAGACGGTCGACTAGCGTCGTCCCCGTGGACCCGAGCGTGGGGAACGCGGCGGAACGCGCGCGAGTCGGCCTGTCACTTTGAATAGTTCATTGTCTCGGCGAGGGAACACAATGGAGAGCCGGAGAAAACAAGGCGAAGCGACAAATATTCATAGAGAGACCCGTCCCGATCCGAGTCCCCTCTCGAGGGAAACCTCCCTGCGTCCAGCACCGACCCTCGCGTTATCATCGCGATTTGTAGCTCCTGCCACCGGTTCCCTCCAGTTCGTCCGTCTTTTCCGTAGCCATCGCGAGGTCGTCCGGCGCCAGGATTCGATGACCGTTGATATTAGTCGTCCGGGAAAGTCGAAGTGGAAATTCTGGTCTCGCGGGCGCAAGTAATTACGGACACTTACAGCGACGACAGTCGTATTGTCGATCGATTAAGCGTTCACGGAGAAAGTAAACGGGATGATATGTGGCCGATATCGGACGCGCTGCTCAGTGATATTAATGTGAACGAGGTCGACCGCGGTCACGAGCGAATTTTTTAGTAACAGACGATGCTAGGGCTATTATTAACATTAACTCTGCTGTTCTCCTTGCGTTTGACGTTTTCACTGCTTAGATTTTATTATAAGGTATACGTTCGAATACTCGGAAAAGTTCATTTCGCATAGGATCAAGGAGAACACAAGAAAGCAGATTCGATGTGCTTAACGAAGGCATAATCATAGAAAAATATATAAATTGACTCGGCACTATCATGCCGTGGTTCGTTTAAATTCATCTCGCGATCCGTAAGAATGTCGATTTTTAGGAAGATCGGGACCACAAGGATTCCCCATAGGTGAATCACAAAAATTACAATGTTCAGCTTGTCGGGTACGAAACGGGAACGACCTTGACCCGCGTTTTACCGCGCGAGGAAGGACGAACGATGAATTCCGGGCTTTTTTCTCGCGAGCCTCGTGTACCGCTTCATTATTCATCGGGTATGCCTGAGCGATCGCTCTCTTCGATTTCCTTTAGCATAAATTTGCATCGGCACCCGCGGCCAACTACGATCGCGACTACCATCAGCAGCCTCGATCTGCGTTTACCTCGCCGATATCGGTCGTCATTCCGTTCTCTCCGATCGCTTTTAACGCTTTGACTGCCGCGTCACCCATATTCGGGTGACAGAAAAATTTCTCGTTGAGCCCTGACACTTATTGAACCACTTACCAAGGATCATCAATAAAAATTTAATCTCTTAAACCGTCAAGAAATTGTTGAACGAGGAGTAAGATTATCAACCAATAAGAAAAATTAAATAGAACAGTGTCGATAGATTCAGTAGTAAATTACGTACTATCGACGATGAAATTAGCTATATTTGCATAAAAATTTAATTTTTTAAACCATCAAAAAATTGTTGAACGAGGAGTAAGATTATCAACCAATAAGAAAAATTAAATAGAACAGTGTCGATAGATTCAGTAGTAAATTACGTACTATCGACGATGAAATTAGCTATATTTGCATAAAAATTTAATTTTTTAAACCATCAAAAAATTGTTGAACGAGGAGTAAGATTATCAACCAATAAGAAAAATTAAATAAAACGGTGACGATAGATTCAGTAGTAAATTACGTACTATCGACGATGAAATTAGCTACATTTGCATAAAAATTTAATTTTTCTAAACCGTCGAGAAATTGTTGAACGAGGAGTAAGATTATCAACCAATAAGAAAAATTAAATAGAACGGTGTTGATAGATTCAGTTAGGTATTTGAAAAGATATTCCACAGGAATATATTTCTAGCAGAGTACACCTGGTGCAGCGGCACTTGTGGCCTGAAGGAGATTTCTTTGAAAACACGCGCGGCAGTCAACCTGTTAACCGTTCGATTCTCTCGTCCACGATTCCAGTCGACAGTCCACAGTGTCTGGCTCGCGTAAAACAGGAAACGAAACTAGCCCACCGGACGACTTCCTCTTTGTTCACGTCTCTGCTGCTTGACGATGGTGAGAGGGGCTCGAAGGAAAGTATCCACACTGCCAAAATCGATTCGATCGGGTCGACGCGATCGATCCTCTTTATTCAGCCCGGGTTGCGGCAACTTTTGATAAGACTTTACAATAAATTGCGTCGGCGATTTTTACCAGAAGCACAACGAAGCGTCGTCGTGTCGAGCGACGCTCTTTTGATACTTTTTAATAACGCGAAAACGACTTTGCACAGAGGATAGAGTATTAAACGAGAAACGGACAAAACAGCGAACGATGGAAGAGAAATCGGTTAGATTGGAGGACCGAAAGGAAGAACGGTTCTTTTTAGAATTCTTTTTTTTCCGTCCTTTTTTCCTTTGGTCGGTTCGTATGTAAGTCACGCTTTCACGAAGTCATACATACATACATACATACATACGTACATACGTACGTACGTAGGTATATACATACATATAGGTAGGTCAGGGCATAATGGACGACAACTCGTGACAATACACACTAGGAATTCAATGCCTTCTGAAATGCCTTCCAAACGTGGTGTTCAACGTGCCGAATTGTATACAATGGGGAACCAGACGGGAGAGACCAGGTGAAGTCTCCTCCTTCTCCTCCTCCCGCCACCTCCTTCATGGTTCTCGCATCGCGTGCGACCGCGATCGCGCGAGATTACCATTTCTCCGCGCGATTTCCGGCGTAACTTCCGATGACATTCCCCGACAGATTCATTCACCTTGTCCCGATTAATTAATCACCACGCGAAGTGAAATACTTCTTTCCTGGTGAACACCGGATATTGATTTCTTCGATTTCGCAGGGATCTACGAAGTTTCATCTTTTAACCCGTTCAGAACCAAGCATGCACTTAGTTTAATCTAATCTTCAAGCGAATGTGTGAGTTAAAAAATTTCGAAAAATAGCAAAATATTTGAAGTTCCGTTTAACCCTTTCACAGTGTAATAAAATGACAAAGAACACGTGAGAAGCAGCTTAAAAAAATTACTACTATCCTCTGATCATACTCGAACTGAAATACCAAACTACCTAACACGTACTGTAACTCTATCTCTTAAACTCTTCGACACAAGGGCACAAAAAGTGATTAACACTTTATCGACCGCTAGTGCTTCAACATACGCACTCTTGACAGGCTCATTTGGGCACGGATGCATTGCTAATATTTTTATTATTGAACGATATTTTCATCACTTAATTAATATTTTAATATTTCTTCATAGAATACATATGATATCTCTCAAAAACGTGTTACCTTAGTATAAAGGAACGTTATAAAATTTACAAACGAGGCGTGCAAAAAGCCGATTAACCCTTTGACTACGGCAAACTTTGAGACGTACCGATCGTATCACACGGATAGGAATTCATTTACAATGTCCGCAGAGAACGGCAAAATTTTTGGTAGAGATTCGTTTTTGTGAGAATATATTCCAATAATCAGAAAACTGTATTTCACGATATTAAAACAATATTATTTATTTCTTTATATTATGGGAATAATTATAAATAAAATATTCAGAACGCTTATATGCGTTCTCCTTGTCGCAGAAACAAAATTTCCCAGCGCGTATATGCGCCCACAGTAGCCAAAGGGTTAACAGGCTTCCGATCGGTAAATTGTTAAGAAATCGCACATGGCCTCGTACTCTCGATCGTCGCTGTAGATCCTTGCGAAACGATCGAAAAACGATCGGAGAAGTCGAATTTCGGCGAAAGGCATCGCGAACGTCATCGGAAGTCGCGCATCGCGTAAAAACCGTCTCACGTCTGCGTAGAGTTAGTACCTCGCACTCGGGTTTGCTATTCTTTAGGCCACACGTATACACATGTACACATGTAGAGTTCTTCGCCGCGCGGAACGGGAGTAGAGTAATCGTTGTCATTGTTTCTTCAGGTGCATCCAAGAGACTGAGCCGTGTACCCTTCGCTCATGTTATTGACCGAAACTGTCTGACCCAGCCGCGAAGATACTCCCGCGCTGTTCTCCAAATATCATGCCAAACCTTGCGCGTGTTTGACGAGAACGAGGAAGAAAACGTTGTCGGGAGGACGCGATGGATCTTCGCGGAGGAACAGATAATTTCACGAATCGTGTTAGTTCCTTTTCGTTTTCGCGTGAATGAGAGTGGAGCGCAAGGTCGTCGAAGATTCGTCTGTCTAATTGGAGAGAGGATGATAATTATCCTTGATATTGGGCCTCGATCAGTATTAATTTCGTATGCTCATTTGTTTAACATTACAGATCGACTATTCTAAGAAATGCAGAGATTAGAAGAAATTTACAATTATTTTATTTTTACAAGGGTACCTCGACCACTGTAGTATTAATCTTGCATGTTCATTTGTTTAACATTAAAGATCGACTGGTTTAAGAAATGCAAAGATTAGAAGAAATTTACAATTATTTTATTTTGACAAGGGTACCTCGACCACTGTAGTATTAATCTTGCATGTTCATTCGTTTAACATTACACTTCTATTTTAAGAAAAGCAGAGATTAGAAGAAATTTACAATTATTTTATTTTGACAAGGGTACCTCGACCACTGTAGTATTAATCTTGCATGTTCATTTGTTTAACATTAAAGATCGACTGTTTTAAGAAATGCAGAGATTAGAAGAAATTTACAATTATGTTACTTTGACAATGGTACCTCGACCAGTGTAGTATTAATTTTGCATGTTCATTTGTTTAACATTAAAGATCGACTGTTTTAAGAAAAACAGAGATTAGAAGAAATTTACAATTATATTACTTTAACAAGGGTACTTCGATCACAGTAATGTTAATCTTGCATGTTCATTTGTTTAACATTAAAGATCGACTGTTTTAAGAAATGCAGAGATTAGAAGAAATTTACAATTATTTTATTTTGACAAGGGTACCTCGACCAGTGTAGTATTAATCTTGCATGTTCATTTGTTTAACATTAAAGATCGACTGTTTTAAGAAAAGCAGAGATTAGAAGAAATTTACAATTAAATTACTTTGACAAGAAGGGTACCATATAAGCCTGAATTCTTCCGAGTAAGGTTGAAAGTTTTAAAAAACAGTGTCGTCAGTACCCTTGCTATAAATTTGGAAACGAACGTGTTTAATCCTTACAATATAAAATCCACTTCAAGAATATCCAAGTAGAAATTGATTAGCAACGAAATTGCAATTCTTTATGTAGTCTCTGTTGAAATCCTTGTCTGTCGCCGCCCGGAATCAAGGGGTTAATCTTTCGCAGATAACAAAGACTCCTCGTCGGCGACCGCGTCCACGTTGCGTGCGTGTCGTGCCTGCGTGCACATAACCGAGCGAATTGCGTGACAATGTCAGTGTGTGAAAGGCACCGTGTAATTAGTATATCAACGAGCAGAGAGAAAGAGAATGAGTCAGAGAGAGAGAGAGAGAGAAAATGTTCATTTTCGTTTATAAATCCCTTGCTGTGTATAATCGCGCCCGAACAATGCGCAGCGAGCCGACAACGGTCATTTTTCTCTTACTGTGCGACTTACGATTGCAATTTTTTGACGCACGATCGTATGTCTTTTCTTGTTTTTTCAATTAGAAACAACGAAGACGGATGTACAGTCGTGCGACAAAATGTTTTTCATCTACGTCTAGTATAAAGGTACATTTTTATTACTATTTTTATACCATCGACGAGCTTTGCCAAACCGAATACGAGACGAGCACTCATTGAAGACACGATTACACCGTCGGAACACGTATTAATACTTTACCAACTGCTCGTGGCTCAACTTATTGCATACGTTCATTTTGGCGCGGAGATATCGCTAATGGATCGATTACAATGATTTTCTTTGCATAATTAATACAGCATATATACGATATTGCTCAAAATAGTCACCTTCGTGTAAGGAAATATTACAAAATTTACAGAGTGAGCGTGTAAAAGCCGATTAATAGGCTTCCGGTTGGTAAAGTGTTAACATTTTGACTTTCACGTTGGTCATATATAAACGATCACAGTTTCTCCTGTGACGTCACGGTGGTCATTGATAACCAGAGCGCTTCAACTACTTAAAATTGTGAGAGTTGAATAAAAATTGACGGTTATTGCATTTTGAACACTGCCACTAATTAGAGGCTACTTTGAAATACAAAATATTTCCCATTGCACAATTAAAAATTTTTATTAGAACATTGAAAATTAAAGATTAATTTCTATGAAACATTGTATCTAGCAATACTGTCAAAATAATGCTAATCAAAGGGTTAATTAAACTGTCTAATCAACTGCTTACAATTGCAAGATTTGAATAAAAATTGACAGTTAATGCACTTTAAATGTTACCACTAATTACAGGATACTTTGAAGTACAAAATGCCCCATTGCACAATTAAAAATTTTTACTATAACTTCGAAAACAAAAGATTAATTTCTATGAAACATTGCATCTAGCAATACTAATCATGTCTAATCAACTGCTTACAATTTCAAGATTTGAATAAAAATTGACAGTTAATGCACTTTAAATGTTACCACTAATTACAGGATACTTTGAAGTACAAAGTGCCCCATTGCACAATTAAAAATTTTTATTAGAACATTGAAAATAAAATTAATTTCTATAAAATATTGCATTTATCACTGTACTTCCGTGGCGTTTTGAACGAAACATATGATTTTGGCGTGACAGTCAAAGGGTTAATTTTATCGTTATTTCCTAGTACGTGTAACATTTGTTCGTCTCTTGGTCGGTTTGCCGATAATATAAGATGTGCCCTGAATCGTCGCCACTTATGCTTCGCGTTCGAACCGCGCGTTCAAGGATCAATTAATAACCGTCGTCGAGCTCGTAACGCGTTGCTCGTCGCCAGCAGTCGCATCTCCTTGTAGATAACATTCACTCGTCATTGCGATACTTGTAATTATGCAGCGGACGTTGGATCGCGTTAATCGAACGATAACGCTGCTCTAACCGGGGCTCATTAAACGTGTAAGTTATTCGCGTCCTTTGCTCGCGACCAGCTTTCTTGCGGCTCGACACCTGTTAACCTGGGTGATCTACGAATTTAACTCGGCACAGGAAGCTCGAAGAATTCGCTGAGAAGAAATTCGTAATGCAGGAAACGTCTTAATGTTAAGTGTGTGAATTTTAATATTTAACGTTGTTACATTAGCTTCTTTATGTTTAATCGTTCGTGAAACGTGTGCGTTGCATGGAACCAAACGACTTGACGTTCCGTTAGAAATATTAAGTTGTCTAAAAATTGTACGACGTAACGATATTTAACGCTAGAACTACCAGACCAGTCAAAATGACGGATTGATGATTATTCATAGCAACCTTATGAATTCACTCTATCAAACTTCCAAAATTTACTATGATTTTCTATAAATAAAGATTTGTTTTCTGTTTGTATTCGATATTTTTTCAATTCGATCTGTTCCATGCAAATAATCTAATGATCTAATCGTCGATAGTTCTAGCGTTAAGACTAACGACGAAGTTCTCGGTTAACACGTTGAATGCCACGCCAGTTTTACAGGGTTTGCCCGTGGCGCCATCATGAATTTTCTATTATATGATTCACACACTGTTGAAATATTACTTACAACAAATAAGTGTAACTACCTTTAGATATTTTTTACCGCATTAATTTCTCCACGCCATTGCATTAACGATGGTAATAATGAAAAATTGATAAGTATTGACATTTGTCCAAATTATGTATTTCTATCAATCTGAGCGCGACGGTCACCGATGACCCCCGTGACATTCAACGTGTTAACAGGTAACTACCAAAACTCGTGAGATTTGCTTCGATAAATGTTTCGTTTTTAATATCGGTTAGGAAGAAAGTTGGTCGCGACAGAATGGACCTCGATATGTACATTAAACTCAACATTCAGCAGCGTGGCCCGACGAATATATAGTTCGTCGGGCACTTAGGGTAATCGATGAGCCAAGGAGAACAACACGTAGCCTTAAACTAATTTATTCGGAGTAGTCGTTGTTGGCGTATTGAACAATAAGAGGAAATCGTAACGTATATATATATATATATAGATATATAGATATATAGGATATAGTACACGCATACATGTACACGATATAAGCGTAATATATGTACACGGTAGCTTGCCAGTATATAGGGAATTAGAGTTTAAGAGGGGAGGAGAAAACGCGTGAATCACGACGAGGGCACCGAAACGGAAAGAAGGAAAACAGAGGAAAGGGAGAAAAAAAGGGGAAGTGAGTGACTACGGAGAGAAATCCACGCGGATCGTTCGAGACGCGTAACGATTATCGAGAACCGCGCGTGCCTTCGCGTAATTTACGTGCACGCATTCGCTGCGCGGAAAATCCAATGTTGAATTTAACATCGCGGACGTTCCTGGCCGCCGTGGAACGCGATCGGTATGTCAACGATGGCTACCGATGATAATTAATCGAAAAGTCGTCGTATTCACGCTTTCTTCGAAACTGTGAAAAACTCGCAAACGAAAACGATGATGATCGCACGTGTTTATCGCGGATCCACGGGAAAGTTTCTCAACGTTGCTTCGCGAAAAACGGATATTTGTTTCTTTTTTTATTATATTTATAAGTTCGTCGTGGTTGCAGTAAGAAACTCGCGAAAAGTAACGGGAATCTTTCTTTCCCGTAGATCTAATAATAACGCTTGATTTAACATTGGATTGTTCGCGACGCAGAAGGTTTCGCAGTTTTGGCCAAAATAGTTCGCCACTTTTTGTATATTTTTTACCGCGATCGTACGAAGGACGCAACGAACAATCGTTCTGCCGTGGAAACTGTTACGCCCGGAATGAAAGAGAAAGACAGAGAGAGAGAGGGGGGGGGGTAGAGGAAAGGTTGATTGTTCGAAGACACGGAGGCTATTATAGAGAGACAATAGTATTAACTCGTCGAGCGTATTAGAGGCGAGCCCGTGGCGAGCTCGTCTTCGGCTCGATTTAACCATGTAGAGAGAGAACAGCCGGATTACCATGGTAGAGAAAATTTATGATTACAACGACCGTGTACCACGGCCGATCGTACACCATTCCTGTACAATGTATCGTAACAGTATTTACTATCGCACTAATGGTAATAAATGATAACTGTTAGTACGTTTCCCGTTTCTATTTCAAACCTTTCGATTTATCGCGCAGCAGTCACCAAATCCCTTCCCATCATAAATTACTCTATTTTCTATGCTTTTTTGTTTCTGCGAACGGTATATGAACATCGTTAATTTTCTAAATAAACAAACGAAAAACATGAATTGTATATACACGGTGATTTCAAAGGAATATTTTTGTATATCTGTATTCATCCTTGGAGTATTAATTTTTACGATCATATCGAAGTAGGCGTTATTAAATAGTAGGGAGTTTGAAAAGGTTTTTAACAGTAGATTTACGGACATTTCTTGTATATCTATTTCTAATATTCATATATTAAGGAATATGTGTTCATCAAAAAAAATTTGAAATTGCAGAACTGAGAAGGAAATAGATTTGGGTATATTTGTATCGCTGTATCAATAAAACTCAGCAAAAATTACTAGGAATAACAATAATTACTTTTGCAAATTTTACTCATGAAGTCCGAAACCCGTCAAATTAATGGGTCCTGAAAATCTAGTGTTAAATATCTTTTTCATTCGCATGTATACAGATGTCAAAGTGACCCACGTAGTCTCACTCATAAAGGACAATAAGCACCATTTAGTTCGTTCTGCGACTCGAAGGGTGGCGAGGGTTCCATCGCGCGTGCCTCTAGCAAGTAAATTGATTACGCCGGTAATCTTGTAACGACGTTTACCTTGGGCATGCTTCATCAATTCGGTAGTGAGAAGTTTGAAGCCGGACGAACCCTTCCTAATTCAATCAGGCAACTTCTCTGTCATGGACTCTGACATTAGCTGTGCCAACCGAAACAGAAACTTGGACCGAGTTGTAAGGTTAGGGACAATTACTTCAGTCTTGTTAAACGAATGAATCCCGCAAGTAGCCGCAATCGAGTTTCGTCCCTTCCGCGTAAGTTTCCTGCTACGCGATGCATGCCGGAATAGGACCCCGTGTTAACGCGTGCAACGATTTATTAATAATCTTCTGGTAGGCGCTGTTTCGAAACTCGAGTAAACACGCGGTTGCTTGATAATTCCTGTCAAACCGAAGACGAGGTTGTATTTACAGAAGATTGATGGGCGCTGGCGTGATGTGTATCCGGTGGTAAAACAAGAGGGCGACGACCTTCTTGTTTGCTCTGGTCGTGAGTCGAATGTTTGCTGCCGATAGCTGAGTGACACGTTCAGTATTTAGGTCGATCTCGACTTTCGGTTGACATTTTAACGAATGACATTGTTCCGTTTCGGTCGCGTATGCAAATGATCCCCGTTGTCTATTTTCAACCATTGCATTTACTGCTCTGGACACGATAAATAAACGTGCAGTGGAGATCCCATTTAAAAAACTATTTATTTCCATTAATTTGCTGTTACACGTTGATTGTATTACGTAAATTCAACTTGATGTGATGTATTAAACGCAAAATAGCATACGGAGTAACGCCTGGAATTCGACTGGCTGCAGCAATCTATGAAACAGAAGCGGTAGTATCGTGAAAGTAATATATGAAAATTAATACCAATACATGTATGAATATATATTACATACTTACCGTAAACGGTTGTAATTCGGAAAGTTTTTCCCTTTCCTCAAAGGATAGGTTTAACTGAGGGCTACAATCGAAACACAATTAATCGTTACGAATTGATTATGCTTGATAGATATCAATGGCTCCCATTTCGCATAGTTAAACTTACATGTTATAGTCTATCGATGACGGTATGATCATCTGCTCATTCTGGAGGATTTCATTGACCTCTTGCTGCTGATCCTTGATGCCCGCTGCATAAATTCCTTCTATCTGTAAGATCAATTGATCGATCGTAATAATCAAATATAAAGCTATTCTGATTTATCAGTATTGTTCATGATAACGTATTTTCGTTTATTTGCAGCATGTAATACTGAAAACGACTAAACAGTTTATACAATATCAATTTTCTCGCACCTCTAGCCTTAATTTGACAATTGAATCCTCGGTAAGATGTCCAAAACGATCCGGAACCGCAGCAATGATCATATCCATATTTATACTGGTATCAGATAGCAAATCAAATGCAGATTTTATATCGCAACTTTTAGAAAGTGGAAGTTTCATTAATTTTCGCCACTTCGCAGAGGATTGTGCCACAGATTTAAATAATTCGATGTTTTCATCTAATTTGGATAAAATCGCTTCTGTTTTCATCATTCTTTCCTTAGACACGCAACCACTTTCGTACCCTTTTCTAGTGAGCCTCCGATCCGCGTTATCTGGTCGAAGACTTAATCGAAATTCTGCGCGACTGGTAAACATTCTATATGGTTCGTTTGTGCCTCGTATTATAAGGTCGTCGATAAGGACACCGATGTAACCTTCTGTTCGACTTATTACCAATGACTTTTTGTTAAGAACCTGATAAAATTATTACAGAACTTAAATATCAATACCTTATATTACTAATTAGTACATGAAAATAACCTTAGCTGCAGCATTGACACCTGCTACAATTCCCTGTGCAGCAGCTTCTTCATAACCGGTTGTACCATTTATTTGACCAGCAAGGAACAATCCTGGAATTTTTTTTGTCTCTAGCGTAACATTTAATTCTCTCGGGTCTATATAATCATACTCAACTCCATATCCTGGTTTCACTATACATACGATAATAAAATTATACCCAAAGTAATTCAAGGCATGAAGCATGATTCAAAAATGAAGGATTACCCATTTTTACATTTTCCAATCCTGGAATACATTTCACGAGCTCTTCCTGTTTCTCAGCAGGAAGCGTACAGGATAATCCACTGGGATACGTTAAAGGTGAATCCAATCCTTCTGGTTCTAACCAGATATGATGACTAGTTGCTGTAAACTTAAGAATTTTGCTTTCTATGCTTGGACAGTATCGCGGTCCTGATATTTCTTCCGTAACGTGTAAATTACAATGCATGTTATCTTTGACAATTTTAGCAACCGCTTCGTTTGTTTGTGTTAAATAACAATTTACTTGTTTTTCTACAGGCAACCAAACAGTTTCGTTCATAAATGAAAATGGTGTCGATACCTCATCTGGATTTTGCACGGTACACTTTGAAAAATCTATGGTAGATTTTTCTAATCGTGGTGGCGTACCTAAAAAAAAATTCCATGATTTATAAACAAAGTTTAATACGTAAACGAATAATAAATAACATATAATAATTAATTACCAGTTTTTAATCTTCCCATTCTAAATCCAATCCTTTTTAATGTATTAGCTAATCCAATGCTTGATTCATCACCGAATCTACCAGCAGGCCTTTTCTCTAAACCAATATTAATTACACCGTTAAGGAAAGTGCCGGTTGTTATAACTACTGCATTACTAAATAATTTTGTTCCATCTTCTATAACATAATTTGTATAAATTATTTAATTTTTCTGAAAGAAATAATATTTAATATTATTATAATTCTGCATAAGTAGGCATACTAAGAATTATTCCATGACAACTAGGAGAGTCTCCATGTACAATTAAATCCTCTACAGATGATTCACATATTTGTAAACCAGGTATATTAAAAAGTTCTTCCTGAAGGTGTTTCTTATATAAATCACGATCAATTTGAGCTCTATAACCCCATACAGCTGGTCCTTTACGTTTGTTTAATATTCTATAATTAATTCCAGAAACATCACATATACGACAACAAATCCCATCTAAGGCATCTACTTCTCTCATGAGATTTCCCTTTCCAATTCCACCAAAAGATGGATTGCATGACATCACTCCTATATAAATGTTATGATAGAATTTTATTAAACAATATTTAACATTAGAAAAACAAAAGATGAACAAGACTCATACCTATTGTGCTTTTTTTATGAGTAACTAATAATGTTTTTGCACCCATTCTAGCTGCAGCTGCACAAGCTTCCGTTCCAGCATGACCACCACCAATAACAATAACATCAAACTTGTGTTTATCATTGTTAGGGGAATAATTTCTTGATAACTGCAGAAACCCTTGCCTGCAGTTTTTGCCCAATGAAGGCAATTTAATCTTTTTAAAAGCCATTCTACTATTAAAGTACCCTAGGGTAAAAAAAAATAAAATATTCTATTAAATATAAACTGTTTATTGCATCAATTGTGTATACATAATATCTATACAAAATATAAATACTGATATAAAAATTATAAATAAATACACATAAAAAATTAAAAGTTTTTACTTATGATACAAAGAATTCATTAATTTTTAGTTTCATAAACAAAAAATTATATTTTAATGCGTCTCTAATTTTTGGCAGTATTAACTTATCACACATAGTTTCTTTATTTATAAAACTTATATCTATATATTTTAAGTTATTTATAAATTCTATAACAAAGTTGAAACAATTCATTGAGTCTTCATCATAATTTTCAGATCTCCATTTAGGGTTTTGTATTGTATGTTTTAATAATTCATTCCAATGATTATCCCAAGATGAAGGAATTATACTTATTGCAATGCAATTTGTCCATTTCGAAAAATCATTTATTATTAAACCTTTCTTGTCATATTCAAAAACAATTCCTTTTGAATTCGTTACTCCTATGTGCAAATCATCGGTAATATAAAAATCACTTAAAAAATTGCCTTCAGATGGCCTTATAACTATAGAATTTGGTTCATAAGTTGCATTACTATATGGATATGGAACAAGAAAAGGCTCTATCTTATAATCTACAATACACAAATTACAAATTGGGCATATTTTTGGAACATCTCTGCAAAATATGCTGCTTGAACAGCAATGACGAAAACATAATATTTTTGAATCAGTGGCCATAATATACCTTTGTTTAGTTTAAATAACGTTCTGTATCATGTAATATATATATACAAAATATTAGGTTATGCTTTGAGAATGATTGTCTTCTAAAGTAAATGCACACTCCTGGCTCTTATATTTAAGTAAATATATACGAGGAAGGCTATAAATGAAATATATAAATAAATATAGAAATACAAATAACATAAAAAATGACTTCAACTATGTATGTTACATTACCTACGCAATTTATACCTTCAGATAGGTAATATCCACTTTAACTGATATATTTATGTGTTTAAACATTTACAGCGTGTTTTTATTTCTCTGCATAACGAAGAACTTATTTAAAAAGGCTAGACTGATGAAAAGAATACATATCAATTAGCTTTTTCACTAAACTAACTCTCAATAAGCATTCCAGAAAGCTTCATCTAATAACCTTATTCGCATCTTGGCGTAACCGTTCAATTTCGGATTAAACAGTAACCGCCATCTTTCAGAAAGAAGCATAAATTCAAAGGTCTAATATCAGAAATACTTTTTGAAGGTTCAAGCTGAAATCAAAAACTCACTTTTGACATGGAATTTGTACAGATATTTTTTCTTGTATCAGACTATTGCCTGCTGCTATTTATATTTTTTTCTATTTTGAAGCTAGAGAATACTCTTGCGGTAAAAATATCCATTACAGTGTTCGTTTTTGATTTTGATCTATGGCTAGCGTAGAAAACACCACCAATTTACACTTTCTTCTGATAGATGGTACCTTCTGTTTAAACCGAAGTCAAGCCTGAATGTGTTAATAGTATTAGAGTAATGGGATGTTTTTCGATCGTTCGTCTGTTGGAAGTGTTAATTCCATGCACCTTTTACCGTTTCAAGAGTAATATTAAACATATACTAAAGGTAATACAAAGTAAATATTTTCTGTAAGATTGAAAAAATGATAGTATACACAGTAGAAGATGTAAAAATGGTTATCGATAGTAGGTAAGCTTCTGTTGCTTCAAATATGTATAAAAAAATTAAAAATGATAATATTGATAAATAATGTGCAAATAGCTATAGTGTTACAATCTTATACAGTAAGACTTCCATCTAATACCAATTAAAGTTAATTTTGAAATTGAAATACAACTTTATCAATTATGAATCGAAAGAAAGTATTAACAGAGAATAATTATTGCGGCACTAAATATTTTTTTAAATTTGTACATTATCGTTGAATATTTTATAATTGATGTACAGGAAGCAAGTAAATTCCTCAGTCAATATTATTTGATTTTGTAAATTGTATAATTGACAAATAGTTATGTTTTTATAGAAATATATTCATACGTACATTAATATGTATCCAGTATTTTCTATTAATTAAGGACCTTTATGGTTCAGTGATTATTATCGCTAGTAATCTCAAATCGTTGATACAATCCCGACCTCGAAACCCAACCAATATTACACTTGACTAGCGCGTTCCCGCCCTTCCCCCACCACTTAGTTCAGACGCGTGCCGCGCAGCGCGGCAGCGCTGCGATAGTAGCAGCTGATCCATGGTACGTAGTGGAACAGTCGTGTTCGTACCGCGTTTCGTAGCGTGTTTGTACCGGTATTCGTGTACGACATTTCTCTTTCTCGGTCAGTTTTATCATAGTGATTCCCGTGAATAACAATCGTGACAAGTGACCGTCCTAAACGTGAATATTCGACTGATTTCTACGCTGACACGTTGCGAAACAGTGAAAGGTAGAGAGGACGAGCAGGAGAGCGACAACGAAGGAAGGACGAGTACGGGGATTCATTCGTCAAGACACGGTCATCACGAGAAACTGGTAAGTTTTAATATCATATTATTCGGCGTATACGAACGGAACGCAACGAGAAAGCGTAGCGTAGAAAATCACTGGAATCGTGACACGTGCGTCGAGGATTGCTCTTGAGGACGAGCGTACAAGGCGCACACGTGAGACTCGCGTACCCTTTCGAGGTGACTGACACCTGATGCGTCAATGACCATACCACGCGTATAAGTCGCGTGTACCTCATCTTCTGTTCCGGGATTTCAAGCTGCCCGACCGAGAGAGTCGTATCTGCGAGCGCGTGGCACGAATCCACCGACGTGAAATATAACACGGCTATCTGTTACGGAACAAAAGGACGACCGCGTGTTTTTGTGATTACCGTGTCGCGAAGCAGAACAGAGATAGGTTATGTCACAGATGCCAGCGGCATTTTTTTAGCCGTGGGATTCACAGGAGTGGTGGATCTCATCCCACGATAGATAATCCTAATGTGTATATACGAGAATATATGCTTAACATCGCGTATCTGAAGTCATCGGCGTACTATTCAGTGGTGCTCAATTTGTGCGTTTTATGAGGAGTATCCTATAACTGACGTTTACTCCGTTTTCATGGTCAACGTATGGTGTATATTCTAAGTCATACGCTTTTACCACAGCAAACGTCACGTACTACATAATACACGATATACATAGATTCATTAAAAGACTTCCGTTTCAAAGTCATGTCAAGGAATAATTTTAACAAACATCAACGGTATGTTCTCAAACACGTTCTTGAGTTTTTTGTTTATTCTGCGTACGCTTCTTGGAAAAGAACTTTTACTACGTCTCACCACTTTGTTGTTAGAGGACACGAATATTGTGTCGTTACGAAACATTTCATTCTTCGTTCAGAGAATATCTGTTTGTTTACATTGCTCTGCTTTCGGTGCGTTACATAAAGTCATCTAACGGCGGATTGATAATATTTGCTCTTACAACGTCAGCGAAAATAGATAGATGTTTGCCTACGTCGCGTCGCGCGATGTTCAACGTTAGATGAATTATCGCGTGTCACGTGATGTCAGCGAGAAGAGGACACCATTAGCATCCGGTTAGAGCGCATACTGTAGTACGTATATACTTTATATCGCGATGTTCGCCGATTGAACGTGTTTTCTTTACGTTGTCTGGTTGCGTAATTTGTTCGAATACGTGTTTCATAAATTTTTGATTAAAACAACGTACATTTTGTTTCTGTAGTTTCCACTAAAGTATATACTTTTTGCATTTAGCATTAAACAGTGAAAATTTGAAGCTAATAATAACAGTATTATTTTTAATGCGATCGATCAATATTGAACCGCATTTCCACGTTATTCTTTTCCTCGTCTCTCTGTTGTTGTCGTTTTAACGATGACGCAGATACGAAAGGAGGCACAGGGGTTGTTTATCGACCGAAATAAAACGAAAAAACACAGAGGAACGTGTGTACACGTGCCGTACCAGCGAATGCGCGGCTATTTCCGACGGGGAACGCTCTCTTTTTTTTTTGTAGCTCCCTGCGCTAACCCGTGTCACTTTGGTGGAACTTTATGGAAATTTCGGAGCGCTCGCGCGCGCTCACCGCAGCTACGAGTACATCGTTTAAATTTCATTATCTCGAACACCGGCCAAATGACACGCTTCTCGTTCCCAACGATGCCGCTAAAACTTGCCTTGTTCCCGTTCGAAACGGATTAGCTGGGTAGCAAGTGTTCGTTATCGTTTATAATCGAGCCGCGAGGTCGTGAATTCGAAATTTAAATATCGTTGGTACGTTCACTGTATAGCGTGAGTTTGTTACGATCTGATAAGAGTTTACCGTAAGACAAGGATCTCGCGTATTCGGTGGCACAGTTGTGGGTAGAATCGGACAAATTATAATGAATTTGGTTAGTCATAGAAGAACACAAAATTGTTTATTGGATTAAATATTACAAACTGATATATATGCTATAGGAACGATTGTCTTATTTATGAACTGTGGTGGTCATATTGTAACACTTAAGAAAAATGTACGTACAAAAGCATACATTGTGTTGCAATATACATACACACTTTTAGCATGGGCTTATGGGTTAACCCTCAAGGCTCTTGATTTATAAATTTAACCGCGTTCATCTCCAACAAAACCTAACGAACGAAAGCAAGAAGTTCGATCACCATCAATATTCATCGTTTCCCTTGCATAGTTATCTTCTAACCTCATTATTACATCGTATCATGAAATTATTATTCGCGATCCCCCTACCTGGATATTTATTATACGTACATCGCGACGACACGGAAGTTCTTTCCCTGCTGTTGATTTAATTAATCTCGCGGATGTTTCGTTTCACAAATAATCGTATCGTGAATAATGATCCACGGGGTGTCGGGTTTCGTGTGTCGTCAACGCGCGTATCCAACTGTGCACAATGGACCGGTTTCCGATGTTTGAGCACGATACACCCTCGCGGTCGACGGGCTTGTCCATAAATCAGGAATTTGCACGCTGGTACACAGCGCGGATGGCTACACCCTTTCGTAATACGCGCGCGCGCGCGCACCTCTTGAAAAATCATGGCTGTGAGTTTAACGTTTTTTCGATTTTTTTTTTTTATTTTTCGAGGGGATTACTGTAACTGCGAGCAGTAGCGATTCCCGGATTTAGTCAGACAGTTTGTTTTTCATGGGAGATCGGTAGGTGTAAAAATCGAGAGGAATCGCGAGAGAGGGTGGCAGAAGTGGAGGGGGATGAAGCGAGGATTTGGAGAGGACAGAGGGTATCAGAATTTGAAATCCAATCGCATGTGTGAACTGAAACGTTTGCCTAAATGATTACCATCGATATTTTAGTATAGGTTTGGGTTAGGTTGGTAATAATAATGGAAGCGTTTATTATTTATCATCTTGCAATACGATTTTGAATGATGACAGTGCTTAGCTAACAACAGTTAAATGGTTTATTATTGTATTTGCGAATAATTTCATTGTGCGATTTTTGTTTTATATATATGTGTGCTATGCTTTCTACATTATTAAATTAAATTTCTAATCCATATCTAGTTATTTCAGTACGTAGAGGATGTATTGATAGGTGCTTAGGAAAAGATGTTATAAGCAAACAGCTAACAAAAATTGGAATCAGTAAAAGATGGTGTGCTTAGTAAATTTTAATTTGTCCAATTTCAGCGTTTTGCGCTTGGAACCTTTTTGAGCAAACAATCGCCCCTCGGGTGCAAAGGGTTAATATTGAATAATACATAATAATATCCGGTATTAATAATTAATCAATAATAATTATTCAATACTGATTAATAATAACGAATAATTAATTAATAATAATTGTCAAGAATAATAATAAATTAATAATAATTGTCAAGAATAATAATAAATTAATAATAATTGTCAACAATAATAATTTAATAATAATTGTCAAGAATAATAATAATTTAATAATAATTGTCAAGAATAATAATAATTTAATAATAATTGTCAAGAATAATAATAAATTAATAATAATTGTCAACAATAATAATAAATTAGTAATAATTGTCAACAATAATAATAAATTAGTAATAATTGTCAACAACAATAATAAATTAATAATAATTGTCAACAATAATAATAAATTAGTAATAATTGTCAACAATAATAATAAATTAGTAATAATTGTCAACAACAATAATAAATTAATAATAATTGTTATTAATTATTTAATTAATAGATAATTAAAATTAGTAAATATTACTGTAATTAATTTAATATTAGTGAATGTTTAGCTCGATAAACGAGTGAAAGACATTATCTGCATTCTTTGATCCGTTCACCGTAACGATCTACAGCTGCAACCGGATGCACGCAGCCAGCAACTTGGTAGCACGCGGAATTTCGCCGGATGTCCATTAATGTTATTCGGTTACCTTGGCGCACATTTCGTGTGCTTGCAGCGCACGAATATCTGGTTGCTCATAGTCGCTTTGCGGGGGAACACTCGCGTTGCTGTGTTTCCGATATTCGAGCACGACACCGGTCGACATTCGTCTAGGCCAGACGTAAATCACCGGTCGCCGCGTGTTCCGCGTCTCCGATTCGATACACGTCGCCTTCGGGGATCGCTGTACGATGTACACTTCCTAGGGAAACTGTCGTTGCTAACTCGTTGTCGAGGGTTCCGTTGCCAATCCGTATAGTTTTGTAATGTCGAAGGATTATCGAGCGCTTCGTTACCGAGTTAAAGTAGCAATTAAATAAGTAATAACCGAAGAGACCATTTTTGGGACGGGTGCAGGCAAAGGATCGTGTGCTTTCCTTTGTTTCACAAATAGAAATAATAACAATGATTAAGAAGATTAGATTAATATTGGTTCGTGAGTTCCTTAATCACTTGACCAACTAAATAGGGAGATTTCCCATTCGATCAGCTAAGTGTTAAGATTTCTCTGTTCATTGCAGATTTGTAAAGTAGGAGCTGGAATTAGTGTGTGCCCTCAAATTTCTTTGTTTATTAGAAATCTGTAGAATAGGAGTCCTATAATAGGAAATCTATAGATTAGTATGAAATATAGTACCGATTAAGTATTGACACAGGGTAAAACGTAGCATTAGCGTAGGGAGAACAACAACCGTATAGAAGCATCCCTCGATTTTTGCACATTTTTAAAAATTCCACTCTTTAAGTCTTTGCGGTCGAATGTCCCCTCTGAGGGGACATCGTGAGTCGACCAAACTACTGGGCTGCCCCCTCTGAGGGGACATTAGATTTTAGCCATCAGACTACAATGTTGTTTCGATCAGTATTTTAAAGCACAGTTTATGGTGCATGTTTTTATTTTCATCCCTCTACTTTCGAACATTCAACATTCCCACATACTTTGAGCAACCAATCGTTTGCGGAAGTCGAGGGTCGCCTGTATTCACAATAATCTACTCGAAGATTGCGATCCTCTCGCATTAACAAATGAAGTTGCAACGGTCACAGAGTGTTGAATTGAAACAACTAAAAGTCGCGGAAATGCGCTAAAGGCTACGTGTGTTAGGGATGGGCAGCAAGGGTACTTGGATTAAATAAGAATAACTCGAGGTCCGCTTTCTATAAATTCCTCTGACTGACTGCCTTTATTCTTTACTGGTTGTCCTTACACTCCTCGGTTCGGGGGTCGGTCCGAAAATTACCTGCCCCCGAACGGTACACCTTTAGGTGGGGAGGTACAAATTAAATAATGCTTTTTCCCAAATCCGACACAGAGAATGTCCGTTCGACCATCGATTACACCCGTGAACAGAGCTGATATCGCAGAAACCGTGTTATTAGCCACCGCGAAAACCCACGGTGTACCCAGGAATCCGGTTGGCATACTTACGTCACGCTTGTTTACATTCCTCTCGCAGCGGAACAAGATGCAAAATCCTGATCGATCTCGTCGGAGAACCCGCTCGACTTTCGCGTTTGCGATTAATCGACTATGAAACGGCGAACTGGTTCTCGGCGGGCATCGCGTAATTCGAGGCACGCGGACACGGCCGCAGCCTCGATGGCCGCTTCAATGGCGACCGTAAAAAGGCCGCCACGGTTATTAGAGGTGGCCGTTCGCCGTTTCGTTTCATTCATCCGGCGCGACCCGGAATTTCTGCTCTTCGAACGTGCCTACGACGATTAATTTTGGAACCGGCCAATAAGAACATTAACACTATTCCTACCGACAATTCACGTATACCTATTCCTACCGCGACATTCCCACGTAATACAGACCACAAATTTTTCTCAGAAAATAAACAATAAGAAAAAAAGTGAATATTGAAAACTGTATGATACGTGTATTTGAGGAAGCCGATTCAATTACGTTGTATCTATGAAATTCTAATCGAAATTTTAAAAACGGTCATTTGACCGGTCGTGGTAGGAATAGTGTTAAGTATTGTTGAGCATACGAAATATCTTGGCATTGTAACAGAGCAAAATCTAAATTTCAATGACATGCTGAGTATATCAGAAGTAAATCTAAAATAGGTTTTGACTGTAAAAAGAGTCGTACTCGTCCAATAATACTAACTTCAAAGATTTTCAAATGTAAATTATTTAATAAAATTCTCTCATATTGAATTTCGTTCGGCTTAGTTAAGCAATACAGCCGCCCCTCGATTTTCACACACAATTGGTTCCTGAAAGTATTTGCGAATGTTAAATGTTTATATATATATATATATATTATACTTCAATGCTTATGCCATTGAATTCCTTTCAAAATTTCAATTTTAAATTCTATTTAACTTTAAGAAAAGAGCGTCACCCAAATATAGATGACGTAGCGACGAACGTGTTAAAGTATTAATAGAAACAACATTGTAAGTCTAATGGCTAAAGTCTGATGTCCCTTGAAACGAGACAATCCAGTAGCATATGATACCGAAACACCGATATCGGCGGATCGTAAGAATCAATTGTGAGTAAAGCGTAAGACCGAAGTAAGAAACGGCGACGAGGCATAGAAATTGATCTGTGGTTCCGTTGGTTCCTCTTTCAAAGAAGTACAAAGGTGCGTTTCGCTGCATTCTTCCTTCGATCGTGTCACCAAGTGGCTTTTCACCCATTTCCCCGATTGTACCATTGTGACTCGCTGAACGCGACGAACCCTCGTGCACAGTCGAACCTCTTCCCTCGACTTATTACCCGCGGAGAGAACACGCGCGTGCACGTACGCACTCGCAGCGAGAGGATGAAACGAAGAGGAAGAGAGGGTGGGTTAAAAAAAAAGAAAGAAAACAGGGAGAAACGAGATAGGGTTCGTTTGAATCGGCATTGTTTCCCGGGAAACTCGGCAGGCTCGCGGGTATGATACCAACGAGGACCGACGAATCGTTCGAATGCGCTGCACGATCGGGACGGCGATGATTTTAATTGAAATTTCGATAGTCGAATGAACATTCCGTGATTGCAAAGGCAATTAAGATCGAAGGGGCGATATGTCGGCGCGGCGGTGACGCGGGCTCGACGATCGAGATCGGTTCGATCGGCTTCGATATACTGGCGCCCCTCGACTCTCGCACATAATTGGTTCCTGAAAGTGTGTGCGATTGTTGAATGTTCGAAAGTAGAGGGATGAAAAAAAAATATACACCCCGAAAACTGTGTTTTGAAGTATTGATTGGAACAACATTGTAGTCTGATGTCCCTTGAGAGGGGGCAGCCTGCTCAATTTACGATATCCCCGCAGACAATTATAGTGTACTTATTTGCATGGAAGAGATCAAATTGAAAACTGCTTGAGAAGATATTGAATACGTAGAAAAAAAAACTTTTGTTTATACTTTCTGCAGAAAATCATAAAAATTCCGCAGAAAAGTAAATTTTGAAAGCTTTACCACAGTGAATTTATAAGGGTGGTATGAATAATCACCAATTGGTCATTTTGACTGGTCTGGTAGTTCTAGTGTTAAAAAGTCGAATTTTTAAAAATATGCGAAAGTCGAGGGGCGCCTGTAATACAGGCACGTGGAGGGGTTTGAGCCTTCAATTTGGAAAATTCGAATGATGATATTCGTGTGAATAAATGCGTAAGAATAATAAATATAATTTATTTATACAGCAACTCTTAACACTAAAAACACGATGAAATATAACGTAACAATATTATTAACCCCTATGGCTCCAAGTGTGTCCCTCAAGCACCACCAATATAATTAATAATATAAATATTGTAATCAATATTATTTTATTTCTGAAATGAATAAAGATTGTTTTGAATGTCTTCAATATTATTATTTACACGTTATTGTAGCATTTAAAGTCTGACGTCTTAAAAACTTGCAAGTCAAAATATGACAAGAATAAGTTAGAATTACCGGTTAATATTCACACTTAAAAGTAGAAGCGTTAAGGGTTAATTATATAATGTTCTATAATGTAGAATTGTTTAAACTGGAGAATTTCTTTTCATCTGCATATACAGTATTATAATTGTTGACTTTCCGTTCCATCAATTTTTTTATATTTCAAACAAAAATTCGGCCCATAGAAGGGTTAACGATCTCCACCAGTCGATCCTCCAGATAGCTTCTGGCTGAATCGTCGATCGGAAGGGAGCACGGTTAGGGAACAATGGGTAGACGCGTGCACGACAGACACCACCGGGAAGTGGAATTCTTTCCCTGTTTTTTCTTTTCCTTCTTCTCCACGTTATTTCACGCGAAACGTGAAAGTGAAGCGGTACATACGGGGCCGTGTAAGGAATAATAGAGGAGCGTTCGTTCCGTGTCGGGAATTCCTCGGTGTCGGAGCAATGAATAGAGCCGTCGTATAATAAACGCATAAAGGAAGAGCGCATCAGGCCGTCGACTGATAAAAAGAGGGGTGAACAATAAAATCGGCTCAATAGCAAGTCGTGCGACATAGAAGTGGATCAGAAGTATGCCAGACGCGTTTCTATTTTTGTATAACCGAACGACACAAATTTTTGTGTCGGTTTAGCTTCGAGGTTCGTTATGTCGCTGTCGAAAAACTTCCCCTTTTTTATTACTTCGCTTACTGGTGCAGTGAAAAGATTGTGTTCTTGATCAGGAAGTTGTAATTAGGGGGTGTTCCAGGGTGTCGAAATTGAAACGAGTTGAGTTGTTACATTTTATTAACCCTTTGCACTCGAGAGGTGACAATTAGTCCTCTAATAATATATTAACTTCACAGATCTTTAAGTGTAAAATGTTTACTATGATTCGCTTATATTAACCCTTTGACTGCTAAAGACGTAAATATACGCCTTCACAAGTCCGTCAATATATACGAAAGGCGTAAATATACGTCCTCTGTATTTCTTTACTATAACACCTTCATTACTGTTTTACTGATTAATTTAACATAGAACTTATTGTCCTATGTAACATAGCAACTAAATATGGCATTATTATTTCGTCATTATTATTTTTAATCCCTAAGAATGGTATCAAACTTCCGGGTGCTGTTTTGGTCACTAGTCAGTGGACAACCAGTTGTAGCGACTGAGATACGAAAAACGCGCCGTCCATATTGATGGATTCGTCCGAGAGCATGCCGCAGTCAAAGGGTTAAACTTCATTTAGTTTAGTTACGGTCGTATACTAAAATTTACATATATGACTATTTAACCTCTGAGTCTAACTAATAAACAAACTAACTAAAGTCTGAAAGTTTGCGAAACTATCGTTTAGCGACCTACAATCGCCTTTCGAGCGCAAAGGGTTAATCCTTCAGGTTCCCCACTTGTCCCCTTCGAGCGTTACCGAGTCTCTTATTTTCTGTTTATAAAATATTTGTATAGTGAGGTGACTGAATATAGGCTTCTGACTTCAAAAATGTTTTGAAACTTATCATATTAAATTAAATTATTAAGTTTCACTTATTCCGTGTCCATTTTCTCGAGCTGTACACGGTGCTAATTTATTCATTTCAGGTTATTAACTGACGCCTCTAGTATTCCGTTTATGGAGCCATGCAAAAGAGTTGTTTATCGAAATAGGATAGAAACGGAAGATCAAATTTGACAAATTTTGAAAGTATTCATAATGCATTTACTATTATTTCCAATATGGTTGGGATATTCGAAAGAGTTCCGCGATCGCTAATTCGACGAGCGGAAGCCTGCATTCCTGAAGAAGGGGGAATTCTCGAGCATTCTTTCTAACATTTTTTAAGAAATAATAAGCAGTTTTGAAGAAGGGGGAATTCTCGAGCATTCTTTCTAACATATTTATAAAAAGTAATTAGAAATTTTGAACGTAAGCTAGTACAAAATTTTTTTCATGTATTTGGCCTCGGTAATACGTGTTACAAGTTTGGTTTTAACCTTTCTGGATGCGTTTTATAATTTGTTATGCAAAACGATAACAACGAGCAAATTTAAAACACAGTGATATCGAAATGCAATAATAAAATGCAACGCATAAATGGATTTCAATATTAATTCGTACAAACACACACGGTGTTGTAGATAAAAGCATTCGAGCGCTTGAAATTCGCATTGCCCGAATAAAAAAATATATTGGGTTCGTGTTTTGAAGACGGTATTTTCATTTACGACAGGTAACGATGAATAAATTTCGTAATTTCCACACGATAGACAGAGCATTCAGCGTAAACGTATCGTTATGCTTGGCTTCTGAACTTCTGCCGGTAGATAATAATGAATTGAGTGAAGTAAGACCTGTATTTGGTTTTTCTAATAATATAATAATATTACCCCAATAAGAACTGAGAGGGAAATAGATTTAGGTATATTTGTATCGCTCCATCGATAAAATTTAACAAAAATTTCTAAGGATAATAGTAATTATTTTTGCAAATTTTGTTCATTAAATTCGAAACCCGTCAAATTGACGAGTCCCATAAATCTAGAGTTAACCCGTTCACTGCCAGGCAAATGTAGAGCATCTTACCCTGGGTGCTAAGATTTTATTTTAAAGAAAACGCGCAATTTAGCAAAATCTAATAATATTAACCCTTTGCGCTCGAGAGGTGACCGTTAGTCACCGAATGATACCTTCGCAAATTTTTAAATTTTAGTTGTTTTGTTTATTATTCAAACTCAAAGGTTAAATAGTCATACATATAAAGTTTAGTATTGTTGGAAATTCGTATCCTAACGAATAAACAAAAATCAATCGCCTCGAAGAAATATTTATGTAAGGTCGAGCTATCGGCTGAGGAGGTTCCAGGAACGGCTCAAGTGGTTTTCCTTATCACGCTGTGCGTAAGAATTAGAGGACCCTAACGAACTGTGTCCTTTAGCCTTTTTCTATTCATTCGAGTCTTGCCTCTCGCTGTGTAGAGATCAGGTTCTGAAAGCGATATACCTTCCCTTAGAAATAAAGTTTAGTAAATTCTTAAGTGAACAGTTATCGTTATTTTATTCCTTTCAATCCATAATCTCCAATAAGTATGCCACTTAATTAACTAAATAACGTTTAATGTAGAAGAATCTAAGTAAATACTTTGAATTTGAAAATTTTTGAAGTCAGTATCATTAGACGAGTAACAGTAACCTGTCGAGTGCAAAGGGTTAAGTTACAGATATAGTATTGAAATGGCATTCATTGTAATTTGAAAATGAAAAAAGAAACACTACGAGATATCCCGTAGCTAGCGTCGCCGAATAAAATTCTAAATGGCTAAGTGCCATTTGTAATCGATCTAAATTGTAGCGCACGCTACGAGATATCTCGTAGTTGGCAGTGAACGGGTTAAGCGGCCTTGAGGAAGCGTACGTTTGTCGGATAGTTCAACCGGGTGCTTCCGTTTTTGACAACAATTTCACTCGCAAACTTTCGACCCGCGGGGGTTATCGACAAAGGCGAGCCCGTTCGTCGCGGTTGAAACTTAACACGGCCAGGTCTTAAAGCACGCCTCGCGGGCTTCCTCTGTGAATTCGACGAGCCGGCTGGGGCATGCTCTACTGATCAACCGTTCAAATATTACCGTGAACGCGATAAACAGCGGGGCTTAAACGGCGCGCGTTAGCCTTCAACGCGTTAACCGGCGGCGATTCAATTAACGATCGGATTAAAAAAGAGCCGAGCATGGACAACGAAATTTCGTTACATGGTAAACAATTTTCGTTCGAACGATCCCCGTTCCCGTGATAACCAGGGCGAATTCGAACGAACAACCAAACGAGAGCGTGCTTTTAATTAGCACTGTCACGAATAATAGAAGCTGCAGGAAATACGCTTGTTTAATTAACCGATAAAGCAAGGGTGTCTCGCGATGGCGTCGAATAAAAATGATACTCAAATCTAACGAAATAAAGAATAATTCAACCTTTTGATCGAGCTTCGTTTCACTCTAAATTATGATTATTTACCGATAATCGAGGACAATATTTCGACGGTATCAAGCATCGATGTATTGCAACGTTGATGTTTTTTTTATACTGATTATTAATGTAGGAATGCGATTGAGTGGGTACGATTTTGGGAAAATGTGAAGAATGTTTGAATCGAGTGTGTGAACGAAGAATATTTGGACTAGAGCGTTTCTAAGGCGTGAAAAATGAGTGCTTGAGACACCGTCGCGAATTTTGAGGAATTTTCGGTAAAGGTTGACAATTTGAAACAAAGAAAACGAGTCTTTGGAAGAATATATGACGGAGAAAATGCGAGCACGTGAAAGAAAGTGTTTGACTAACATGGCAGAAAGGTTTTGACTGTGAACGTAGAAAAAGTGTGATTCTAAACGTTGAAGTTGCTAAGTTATAAAGTCGTTTAAGTAGTTACTGTTAAATTGTTTTAAATATGCAATTTATTAACATTCTAATCACTTCACTTTTATATAATTCACACCTGAGTCACATCTCTCGCTCTACTAAAGTATTTAAAGTAGAATTTTCCTACATATGGTATTATCCAAGAAGTTTACTTTGTTTCACCTACACTTGAACTCTACCATCTCTCGAAATAAAATTAAATTCCCATAATAATACCGCGAGCGCTTGAAGTTTCTTCGAAACTACGGCTACGAATTCGGAGCGAAGAAAGTACCAATTTTTATCCGAGCACGCGGAAAAAAAATGTCACCAGGAAGCAGTTTTCCCAACTGCCTAAGTTTCGCAGCGTTTGTCGCGCGGTAACATTTTTCCAACTTTTTCCCGAGCAGAAAGTAATAAGAAAACAATAATAACAACAATCGCGGACGTTTAAACGAGATATGTTTAAATTTACAAGGCGGAACGAGAAACGAAACGGGCGAAGTTTGTGCTTACTTCTGCGCGATAATGTTCCGCGTTTTCGTGCATTCAACATTGTTTATGCAGCGCGCCAGGACGGGGCGGTATTTACGCGAGAGGGAAACGTGTGTCGGCCAGATGTTTAAATAAATCCTGGTCCCAAAGAAAAGGTAAACGGTTACCGCAGTTTCTATTTTATGGGGGTGCGACTTCGAGGAAATGTGAAACACCGTGCTTCTGAACGATCCCAGCAATTGGTCAACGCCTCCTTAACACTAGAACTACCACAGCAGTCAAAATGACTGGTTGATGATTACTTATAGCAACCTTATAAATTCACTGTGGTAAAGCTTCCAAAATTTCCTATGATTTTCCGTAGAAGGTATAAATACAGATTTATTTCTTATATATATAGGAAATGTTCTATAAAATGTAGAATAGAAGATGGAATTCAGGTGTGAAAAATAAAAGTGAAGCGATTAAAACTTAATAACAATATATTTAAAACAATTTAACAAAACAACTTAAACGACTTTCCAACTTAGCAACTTTAACACTCTTTCTACGTTCACAACCAAACCTTTCTGTCTTCACCGTCCAATACTTTCTGCCACGTTAGTCAAAAGCTTTCTGCCTCGCGCTCGCATTTTCCCCGTCATATATTCTTCCAAACACTCGTTTCCTTTCATTCTAATTGTCAACCTTTTTCACTCTACGCATTCGGTCACGACCACCCAGAATTTCTCAGTCACGCTGTTTTCCAAAGTTCTCATCTTTCACGCCTTAAAAACATTCGAGCCCAAACATTCTGCGTTCGCACGACAATCGCCCAACTCAAGTACTCTTCAGGCTTTCCCAAACTCGCATCCGCTCGATCGCATTCCTACATGTATTCCGTATTTTTTCATGTAATTTTCAAGTTAATCTCTTCCATGCAAATAAGTACGCTTTAATTGTCGGTAGTTCTAGTGTTAACACTTAGCCGACCGAACAGGGAGATCTCCCATTTTGTCCTCAACAGAGCGCTGCAATTGATTCTATTTGCTTTTGTTATTAGTTAATCTTGAACTGATGAATAGTTTTTCGATCGTTCGGACACCGTTCACGCGCCAAGCCGCGTGACGACAGGACGTCGCGGCGTCGGGACGCCCCGCAAGCCGATGAACGATTGCTAAGCCAGCAAGCTTATCCGCGCCGTTCGCCATGAACCGGGACACGTGTTTGCGAAGCTTCTTTGTCGTGTCGAGGCACATTTGCAGAGCGCGGCCGACTGAATAATAGCTCAAACATCGCGGAACCGGCGGGATTAGGAGGCGAGGCGTTCGCGCGAGCGGAACGAGCCGCGAGTTTCGGCCGGAAAACGAGGCAATTGGATTGGCCCGCGAGCTACCTTCCCATGGAAATCCGTCGGTGACCCTTTTAACTCGGTTTGCTCTCGTGCTCGTTTATTCGTACGCGCGACGTCGCGCTGGAACGCGGAAACGCGCGGAATTTGGACGCCCGGCGTCGCCGTCGACGCATTCCTTTCGAAAAACGTTAGTCGATCGTGCTTGTTTTTCTGCGGCTCGTTTGCAGCGTCGGCTGTTCTCTGTTTTTGTGTTGGTGTTCGTGTCGGTTTTGGTTTTGGATACGAACTTTATTTAGGAAGTAGTTTTTTTTCGCAAAGAAGCAGGGTAAACGAAGAAATTGAAATTTAATTGATAATTGTATGAAAATTAGATTTTTAAGGTGTACTATTTTTATTTTATTTTGAAGGAAAAAGGTTGGTTTGTTAGTAAAATATTTGCTTTAAGGGAAAAATATGGTGGGGAATTTTTAATACAGCCTTGCGTCGATATGAAATTAACTTTTCCTGATCATTGTGTGTTGTATATGTGGTTCCATTTAAAAGGAGTTTAGGCTACTATTTCTGGCTTTGATTATCTCTGTCTCTTATTTTATTTATGCTGTTAGTCTTAATTAATTAATTTATTTATTTTCTTTGACACTTTGGTCTGAAACTTTTGCTCGTTCCTGTATACATATTTCTTAGTGTACAATAGCTGACAAAAGTTTAAGACGACAGAACAATGCAAAACATAACTTTATGGTATGCAAATATTGTTCATATACTTATTTCTATCGTCATTATGGTAGAACACTATTTATTGATTGGCATAGAATACGAATTTTATTTACACTATTATTCCTTATCAATTAATTAATTTATTTTCTTTGACCCTTTGATCTGAAACTTTTGCTCGCTACTATAGCTGTTGTCGAGGGAACGCTAAGAATTCCGGAATGCTCGCCACCCCAACGGTGGTATTCTCTGGCAACTGTTTATATTTCAATTCCCCAGTCCGTGGAAGCATTCGATGCTCGAAGAAGCTATAAAGTTCGCCGCTCGAATCCTCGGGCAACTAATCGGGGCCGTTGAATTATCCAGGAATCCCGTTTCGCGAAGTTTTACCGTGCACGTGGAAGCTAGGCGACGGTTTTTAGAGCCGGTTCCATAAAACGTCGAAGTGGCTCGTTTCGACGTGAAACGTTTAGTGGACCGATACAGAGAACGGCTCGGACGACAGTCTATCCCTCGCGATCGACGAGGAATCGTTCTTCTCGTCGAGTTCACGACTCGCGCAGGCAAGTGGTGCTTCCGAACACTGCGTCCAGTTTCCCCGGAAATGGCCTTCTGATTCTATCGTCCGGTCGAGCCACTCGATGTTTTCCGTGTCGCTGCACGGACTGCTCGATTTACTCTCCTGCTTCGGAATTTTATAGCGCCCGTACGTGTGCGCGGGTTGAATCGTCGCCCAGTCGTGATTTGAATACGGCGTGGCCCAGTGACGAGTCCTCGATGAATTTCTTGATGGTGTTCACAATCTCTTCGTACGGTTGTCGTATCGTTTTTGTCGAGAGGATTCGGGACTTTTTTATGTTCTGCAAAGAGAGGAGTTCGTGTTGCTGTGCGAAACAAGAGAAGAATGATTGTTGGAATTTAATTAGTTAGACAAAATTAAATACACGCGTCGTTTTATGAGTATAGTACAGAGTTAAGAAATTTTTATTCTGTATCTAAAGTGTAATATTAACTATAGACAACTAAACGTTCTATAAAGTTTCATAGACTACCGACCTCTGCTAGTTTTACGAATTCTAGAATTTCTAAGATCGTTTAACATCTGCTAAGATTGCAAACGCTAATTTTTTACCACTTTTCTATTTTTTAATTAAAATATTATAATACCTCTCTTAAGTTACACTAATTTATTTAAGATAAATAAAGGAAATATAAGAATATACATGTTTTTAATTCGTAGTCTATAAGTCTATACTGATTAGTTACAGAGTAACACTAATTTAAGTTTAGTTATCTAGGATTTTTCAGCCTTAAGCACCGCGTGAAATGCGAATTTTCCTTAAAAAAAAACTCAACAAAAATTTCGGTAGAATTTCAATTTCCTCGAATTAGGTCGACGTCGCAAAAACAAATCTTCCCGGCATCCGGCGGCGTTAAAATCGCGAAAATTGTTCGGAATATCCCTAAATTCCGTGCGAATCGTCTCGCGGAGCTATTCAAACGGAACCATTTCCCCGGCTGCGTCAGGTCGGGGCTGGGCGGGCTAGACGTTGAATCTGGAAATTTCCCAAAGTACACGGCGACAAAGTGGCTGTAACTGTGCGCGCAGCCCGTTCAGAGGCACACGTCGCTTGATACAAACATTCGGAACGTTCGCAATACGCGTTTTCACGAAAGAACGTCGGCTGGTTCGCACGGTGCCGCTACCACTTTTCTCTCCTCCTCCTCCCCCCTTTTCCACCTCTTCCTCCTTTTCCTCCTCCTCCTCCACCACTTTCTTCTTCCTCCGCCTCCTCTTTTTTCTCCTCGTCGTCCTCCTCCTCCTTTTCCTCCTCCTCCTTTTCCTCCTCCTCCTCCACCACTTTCTTCTTCCTCCGCCTCCTCTTTTTTCTCCTCGTCGTCGTCCTCCTCCTTTTCCTCCTCCTCCTTTTCCTCCTCCTCCTTTTCCTCCTCCTCCTCCACCACTTTCTTCTTCCTCCGCCTCCTCTTTTTTCTCCTCGTCGTCGTCCTCCTCCTTTTTCTCCTCATCGTCCTCCTCCTCCTTTTTCTCGTCGTCGTCGTCGTCGTCCTCTTCCTCTTCTTCCTCCTCCCTTTTTCTTCTCCCCCTCTTCCTCCATTTTTCTTCTCCTCCTGTTCCTCGTCCTCCTCCCTCTGCACCTTGTTCCACCCTCTACTCACCGCCGGGTCGTCGTTTCTCCTCCCTCTCGCACGCTTTCTCTATTCGTCGGAGCTAGGCGCCGACTTCCGCTACGATGTTTCGCTTTCACGTTTTCACCTCTAACAGTTACGATTCGCGCCCCCGCCCCGTGTTCCCCCGCTGGTTTCCATCAGCTAACGCCTCTTCGACGACCGTCCCGCTTCCGTTTCGCCGACTTATTCGCCCCGTTTCAATGGCGCGCGACACGAACCCCGCTGGACGCGATCGGACTCGGGGAGAACGGGAGCTGTATAGCTGGAGGGCAGCAACGAGGCTTTTAATCGTAAACCCTTTTTACTTTGCCCTCGATGACCGCCGTTTGACTCGCCTTTTCACGCGGAACACCCCCGGAGGGACTGAACGGCCGACGGAAATGGATGTCGCAGAGGTGGGATTTAGGTTGCGGGTGGTAGTATTATAGGAAATTCTACTTTTATTTATTATTTAGTAGGATGGATGATAGGGCTCAGGTGTGAGTAAAATAAAATGAAGTGCTTAGAATATAATAATATATTTAAAATAGTAAGCGATTAGAATATAATAAATATATATATTTAAAATGTAGTTTAATGGTAACAACTTAAACGACTTTTCAACTTAGCAACTATGACGTTCTTACTTCCTTCAAAATTACTCGCTCGCATTTTCCTCGTCATATATTCTTTCAAACACTCCTGTTTCCTTTCTTTCTAATTCTAAACTTTTCTTATTCGACACATTCGGTCACGTTTACTAAAAATTCCTCAGTCGCTTAGTTTTTTTAAGTATCCATCTTTCGCGCCTTAGAAACACTCGAGTCCAAGCATTCTACGTTCGCACGGCTGTCGCTCAACTCAGGCACTCTTCACATTTTCCTAAACTCGCGTCCACTCGATCGCATAACTACAGTATGTATATGGCTTGACCAAGCAGAAGCAAAGGTCGCAGTATGTGTGTACGGTGTACCGGTTCCTACGGCAACAGCAACGGGTGTGTTTAGTTAGGACACTTGCCTTTTGTTTTGCCTCGTTGACCTAATCGACTGAGAGCGCCTCGAATGCAAACCATAGCTGTTTCTCGCGAGACGGTGTTTCGTGTTTATTACCGTTTACACGAAAGGTAAAGGATAACAGGTGTGTATGGTCGCTGTAAATTGGGTTGAAAAGGAGGAAAAAGGGAAAATGGTATCTACTAAATGTTAGTCTGATTCTAAGACACACCCATGTCCTAGATGAGACCCTAGAACAATGGGAATATCAGCTGAGTCTTTTCGTCTCGATCGAGCTACCGTTTGAAAAATGTACTTATTGAAAGTCGTTGAAGTTCCTCGGTCGTCTCAGGGTTCTAAGAAACGGACGGTGTTCCGTTGAAGCATATCGTACGTTTGGTTGAAACACACGAGGAGGAGTATAAAAGGCTGAAGAAGAAAAATAACAGAAAAACGGTCAGAAAGAGCCCGAAGCATCGCAGTCCTCGTATTTTCCCTGTATTTTTACCGACATCTTCTCCTCTTCCTCTCTGTCTCTTTTTCTCTCAACCTCACAATCGCCAGCGTCCACATCCGTGTGCACCACCACGGAAACGGAAGTTGGATAAGGGAGGAGGGATGTCTCGCGTGGAAACGAACCTTTTCCAACGTGAAGAAAAAGGAAAAAAATTGGTATCGAACAGAGTTTGGCTGCGATCGCAGCCGCGTTCGTTCGTTGGAAATTATTGGATATTCCTCTCGTTCCGGCCCTCGACGGCGTCATTTTGACCCACATGCGAGCTAGGACAAAGGATTTGTTCGCAGAGAACTCTGGGGACCTCCAAGCTTCTCTGGAATTCCTTTACCTCTGTCTAAGAGAGGAAAATGGAACTGCATGTCTCTATATGCTTGGATGCAAAGTGGCTAAGTGTTTCTGCTCGCCTTCTACGCTCGATCTTGTTTCCGTTTGGTCGTTTCACTGGGGAAATTCGGTGCTGTCAGCTGAAACAGGTTTCTTTGGAGTCCGACAATTAGCCGATCAACGCAATAACTTGGCTTGAACGTTCAGCGACTTTCGACGGAAAATCTTGTCGCGCGTATTGAAAAAAGAGGTTGGACTAATCGATGCGACCTAGCGCAAGGGTAGCTTGGAACATGTCAACCTAGCCGATAAGGTTGCTCATCGTGCTGAATCACAAATAACACCGTGACTCCAGTCAATGAGTTTTCCAAACCTTCAGACTTTGATAACCCTGCTTCTCATCACCAATCCTTGAATCGCCAATCCTTATATCATCAAAAACACACCTTACTCCTAGCCAAGTTTGTAACCATAAATCAGTGTTCTGAACTCCACTAAAATCTTCGTGTCATAATTGTCTAAATCCTGAAAAACCGCGATATTCCCTCGAAGACGTCTACATTTATTGTTCGACTGTGGACCGTGACAAACACTTCGCCTCGAAGAGTCAATGGGTTCTCCGTCGATGAACAGAGATGATCAACGTACCAACGGGATAATTCGTTGATCGTGTTCGCTGTGTCCCGTCGAATTTACACGGAAGCTCGGCCGAGCTCGTTTTAACGCGAGCAGGAAGTGGGTCGGTCAGATTTTCGAGGGACCAATTCGATCCCTCTCTCGTCGACCGTTCATCGAGTTTTCAATATTCCGATCCCATCGTGTCTATTTCCGAGAAGCGAGACCGCGGCGATAAAAAAAAATGGGGGAGGAAAGAGGCCAACCAGTGAGGAGGAGGAGGGGACGGGGAAAAAGAGAAATTACAAATCGAAGCACGTGGAGATTTCAATCGAGAGGGGTCGGCCCTCGTCGGTGCGCCGCTACAATGCACGGAAAACGAACGCGGACGGGCAGAAACGGCTCGATATTTCCACGGCACGGCGAATTTTCAGTTTCGACGGCGGCCGATATAAACTGTGTGCATCGATAGCTGCCGCTGCCACGGAAATAAAGGGCGCACGCTCGTGTCGCGCGCACGTAAGTCGCGAACGCGACGAGAGGCGAGGTGTAAAAAAAAAAAAAGAAAAAAAAAGGAACAGGGGAAAATGGAGGAAAACGAGAAAAAAGAGGAAAGAGAGAACTGGCCTGGAACGAGTCCAATTTTCGCGGTCCCTTCCTGACGCGCATCCCGATCCCCTTTGTCCGATACAATGGAGCGGCCGCTTTGTGTACTCCGCGTAATTTCGGCCCGCCTATTAGCCAGTCAAGCGAAGAAATACATAATTTACCGGCCGAGTTATCCGTCGAGGAGAGTTCGATGAGTTGTGCGTGCACATTGGTCATTGTGTAACGCCAGTGATCTTGTATCGACGTTCTAGCGCTAACTGTTTCGCGAGCAAGTAACTCGGTCACGAGACAGAGAATAAGTTTTTGACTGAATTAAATGAACGTTAAAATAAATAAATTTTCATTTGTCCAATTTCAGCGTTTTGTACTTGGAAATTTTTGAAGACAGACTATCGCCTTTCGAGTGCAAGGGGTTAATATTTACTAATATATAATAATATTCAGTATTAACCCTTTAATAATAAATTAAAATCCGTCCCATTTTTGGACATTGGTGGAATGTAGTATAGTATACTAAAAAAAACAAGAAAAACAATTAAAATTATATATTCGTTTTATTCGATTTTCTAGAAAATGATACAAAAAGATATATTTGGAGTATGGAAATATTCAAAATATTTGTCGGGCAACGGAACATTACATATTATACATATTCTTGTTGTTTCCCACAAGCTGCATATCTTTGCTGGGTGTCGATTGGTTTTATGAGATCTGTTTTATGTTTTATTATGTTTTATCAGATGATCTATTCCGTCATAACGAACCTCGAAACTTACTCTTCCTCCAACAACTTACGATTTTTGTGGACCCACTCTTTTACGGTTTAATTTCACACCTGACAAACAACCAAGACGTGCCCCAAAAAAATGGAACATTGGCAGATAATAAGTTAAAATGTGGTCGTTCCAAAATGAATTCCACGGTTTCTCTAAAACTTCTTCGGAACCAGAAACTAGCCCAGTCCTTCCAGCCGTTTGAATTCACAGTTCTTACGCGACTTCTTTCCACCCTTCCCTTTGTTCACTTTTTCAACGCGGTTTTCGTCGGCGCGTTTAATCACCTCCGTTCGTTCTTCCGCGGTTCCTCGCCCCTGTATGTATCGCAGCGGCACAGTGTCCGTGTCGAGACAATGAAAAGCTCCTTAACCAAAGTCGCGTTGGCCTTTGGCGCGAAATGGGAGGCTTTGCGAGACACCGGGGAGCCATACAGTTTAACATATTCATTATGACCTGCCCCGCCGTCGCCATCGCCGTCGTGCCGCGCCCCCGCTAATGCTTCGGTATCTCTCTGGCCCCGCTGAAAACGCACCGGGAAACTGCATTGAATTTTCGCTGGGCGACCGACGTCGTCGCCTCTCTTGCCTTCGCAGAAGCGAAACGAATTGAGCTGCCAAACTGGCGAGCCCTGCAAGCGGTGCAATTGTTTTACGCGGTGTTTAATTTCGTGAACGGTGACGCGGTCGGAGGTAGGGTTGACGTCGTCGAGGGTTGATTATTCGGAAGAGCGGAGAAATAGCGTTCATTAGCTCGAGTTTCCGTGTTCACGATACTCTTAACTCGTGGCTGGTACGGTAGTTATATCACTACTTTCGGACAGCGTATCGATAAATGCTTGTAAAGAGCATGTCCCAAAAAAAATTGGAACCAGTAGAAAGTGGTATTTTTTGGTTACTCTTACTATTATATTTGGAAAGCTTTTTTGGATTATATAATATATGTATAATAATAGTAATAATAATAATAGTAATAATAATAACAACACAACAACAACAACAACAACAACAAACATAATAATAATAATATATAATAGTAATAATAATAATAATAATATATATATATATATATAATAGTAATAATAATAATATAAATAACATAAATAATAATATATATCCGGGTTATAAGCTTTTCACGTGAAATAAAAAATTGGTAGGTTTCGTTAGACCCCACCTTATCAATTATGGATTAAAGGAATACATTTAATTAATTTTAACAAGTATTACAGCACGCCTCTTCAGCTTTGATTTTTAAGCGCGATAATTAGAGAATGTTGAAATTGAAAATAATTTCAGTTCGTGATGTAAGCTACAAGGTGCATCAATCGGGAACTGCGACCTCCCACCGGTCCAATTCCTTATCTCTTTCTACTATAAATACCTACGTGTCTCGTAATGGAGAGTTAGGAGTCCCCTAACGTGTACATAGTTTAAAGTTGAAGCGGATCCTTAAGAATCCGTAAGGATTTCTCCGTTAGAATTGTTTACTCCTCCATCGTAGGTTAACCTGACCGCTTTCTGGATTTCGAGTGAACTCGAAATGTTTAATCATGTTTTTAATGATCCTCCGGAGGCATGCATTCTAGACTGGTAGCCACAGTAGGTAACAACGAAACGAGCCTTAACTAGACGTCACGAAACGGAAGCTTTAGAAGGCGTTTGGGAGCAGTACAATGTAACGCTCATTACGCGTTGCCCATGGTTTCGACTAAAAGCAAAACTTAGCCCAGTGTATTTATCCTGCACTCGTTGCGCCAGATATGTAAATTGCAGCACGATGTTCAGAGTTGCGTCTTCTGTTCAGCCTGATCCCCTTCGCGGTAATGCTTCCCGTTGAAAGCGTTGCTTGCTTATTGTCATCTGAAGTCAAATTTACATATTATGTAGTTCACGTTGATAGAACGAGGTTCAAACGAAATATTTGGAAGGCAATGCATAGTCTAGAGAATTTTAAAACCTCAAGGCATAGGTTTGATATTTTTGGATCTTTAATGGCTTAAGGATAAATTCAGGATCCTTGAATCTCAAGGACCTAGAGATAACTTTGGGATACTGGAATCTTGAAGGCGCTAGGTTCACGTCCAGGACCTTGAAAATCTAAAAGCCTCAGAAGCGTTCATATACATTTTAATATCTTACGTTTGTCTATCCAACAACCTTGTAATTCTGCTGTCGCTTATTACTAGAGCCTGGTAATTAACACTAGAATTACCAGAACAGTCAAAATGACTGATTGATGATTATTCATAGCAACTTTATAATTTCACTTTACCAGGTTTCCAAAATTTACTATGATTTTCTGCAGAAGGTATAAATAAAGATTTGTTTTTATGTGTATTCGATACTTTTTCATGTAATTTTTTAATTTGTTCTGCTTCATGCAAATAAGTACACTGTGATCGTCGGCAATTCTAGCGTTAACAATTATAACAGATTTATTATATATTATTTCATAAAAATTGCATCACAACTTGCAACTAGATACAACCTATTTGTTATAAGTTTATTACAAGATCAACTTTCACGTTTAACATTTTATTTGTCGCTCGATGCCCACATTCGCAACGTGACAGTGACTGAAACATTTTCCCTTTCGCTCGACGCTGGTCGCATCGTCGACTCGCGTAACTCGCGAAGTCGTTACAAACTCGATTTCCCAATGCGCATCGATATAATGGCGGAAGCCATGCATCACCGTATCTCGCGTATTATCTGCGAGCACGTTACACGAAGGAAATCGACTTGCACACGCCTGTCTTACCAAATTGAAGCTGCTTCGCTGGCTGGCTACGTCAACTGCAGACAGCCGCGACATGCATCACCCGGTATTGGCCCGGGATCCGTGTCTATTAGATGCAACCAGATCCGAGCGAATCGATAACGGCACCCATTCTTCCGTGCTCCTTAAACATTCATCCGTCTCCCCTCGAGCGAGTCAAGAATTTAAGCGCAGTTCGAAGCTTCTGGTTGCTCAATTTTTCATGCAGATCGATCTCAAAGTGGAACGCGGAACAGTTTGCTCATCCGGTAGAACTTTAAAGGATTCCCCGCGATGAAAAAGCGCGCCAGCCTGTTTCTCTCTCCTCCTCTTCTTCTTTTTTTTTCCCCCGTGCAAAATGATCTTCTCCGCCGGCAAATAGAGTTCCGCGAAAATTCCTGGCTGCCTCCTCGTCGAGGCTCGACTTTAAAATTACCCCGTAGCTTACTTTCGTTTCGAGGAAATTCCAGAGCACAGCGGAGAAGAAAGAGTTTCAAAGGGGTGCTTTGCAGCTAACGACAAGCCCCCTTAAGTCGCCGGCTGCATTTAGCAATTGTTGCGCCAAACAGTGGCCGATTCTCGTCGTCGCACAGTGGTCCGGATCGACAAATGTCTATTGAGCTCAAAAACGAACAAATGAATGAAATTTATCAAAAGTACTTATAATAAACACTTAAAGTTAGACATTTTAAAAATAGCAGTTTTCATCGAAGGATACTTAAAAACAACACTTAAATAAACTTAACACTTAACCTTTGGCACTTTACTGAGGTTTTTATTGTATAGACCGAAATTACAGACAAGATAACTCTTCTCTTGGACACCAATTATTGAATTGAAACTCGAACTTTTCGAGTGATTTTTTATATCTTCTGATGACAAAGAAAAATCTGGCAGGGATCCACATGGAAAAAATCACATAGGCTAGGGCAAGGATTGTTTTGAACGTCTTACGTTATGTATTCTGCGAATTGTCTACATTGGTAAACGATGATTAATTTAACAATAGATTTACAGATATTTCTTATATATCTATTTCCAATATACATATATTAAGGAATTAGATATACATCAAACAGAATTTGACATCCCAAAACTGAGAGGGAAATATATGTAAGAGAAGTACACTGTCTTCACTTATAGATATCGATATAGATATAGATATAGAGGGAGCTATAGTTAGATGACATACGTGCTGAATAAAATTGGGTTACCGAAATATAATTATAATTTATAACACAAAGGAGACAGAGGCTTATAAACGTTGTAGGATAAGAAAATAGAGAATAGACTTTAATTGTCGTTTCTCTTTTTACAGGTAAATGTATACATTGTAAATAATGTAACGATTAAGAAAATAAAATTAATCTCTTTTTACAGAGCAACACATTGTAATTTATTCTCTTATTGAAAATTCTCAATGATATTAATTACCTTATGTATATTTGGATATATTTGTATCGCTCCATTAATAAAAGTTACTAAAACTTGCTAAGAATAATAGTAACTGTTTTTGCAAATTTTGCTCATGTAGTCCAAAGCCCGTCAAATTGACGGGTCTCGTAAACCTAGTGTTAAAGAACGTAATAGAGATGTATGGTATAATACTACGGCAAAATAAATGGTCGGTACGCAGATGACTGTCCTAATCCTTAGGACAGTTATTATGCGTACCCTACAATATCTTTGGGCACGCTTCACCTCGTTCAGACCTGGTAGCAATGCGCAACTAAACCGTTTACGCTCGATGTGGAGTACAAGAAACGCAATTTATGCCCGCGAATTCGCGCGAAGGGGAGGCCACCCCGGTCGTCGAAATCGATTCGCGTTCTCTCGGCAGTCGCGTCACGGGGTTGCGTTTATTCGAGAAATTCCAGCTATCTCGCGACGATACGAGACCCCGACGATCGTAAATCTGATAATAAAGTAGCGGGACGACGATCATCGCAGCGAATATGCTCGTTAAGCAGGCCAAGGGCCGTGGTTCCCGCGAATCATAATCTGCAACTCGCTAGATACAGTGTTCGCGAGACTTTCCCCCAAAGTTATTATTATTATCGTTTCTTTATCTATGGGCTTGTGGCGGTACCCTGGAAAGCGTCGAAGAAAATAATACTAATTAAAACGGCTGTAGGGAAATGCCTACAGCCGACCAATAAACCTTTTTTACCACTTCATTTTACCTGGGCCTCGAACACCGAGGGTCCGAGCGGGCGACCATTTTTGTCCGCGCGGAGACCCAGGTTTCCTTCGACAATTTCCAGGGTGCTACCACCTCCACCGAAAGTACAGCCAGCCCTTGGCGGGGGGCTACAGTATATAATGACCATTTTTTGGGAGACACAAAGAAGTACGTCCTCAGTTTTCCAATAAGCGTCAGGCCTATTCATTTATATTTTGTTATTCATATTGTTATCCGTTATTTTGTTTCGTTGAATAAATCGTTATCGTTCTTGTTATTATATTTTGTTATTTCAACGCACTTACCACCTCAGGCTTAAAGCCCTTTACCAAAAAACACGTTGCATTGATTTTGAAATGACAACAGAGGAGTCGTTTAGTGATTTATTGTAATAAATCAATTTGTTTGCCGTTTTGGTTATCCCGACTAAACAGTTGTTCGCAGTTACAGAAAATAGTTTATTGTATCGCAAATTTTATTGTATCGCGTTTTCACATTAAGTTTAAATAGTTCCAATATATTAGGACAGTCAAATTACCAGAATTCAAATCACAAGTTCTTCATCTTCAGGATATTATAGGAAAGGTTGATGGTTGATATTAGTATAGAGACGAGCGACAAAGGATGGTTGGTATCACCCTATAATTATAAAGTAGCGACCGAGCTCTAATGAGCAATGAGCATCGATAACAACTGCGACAAGCATCGAACATTCAAGAAGGCTGGTCGATAAGAAACAGAAGATTTCAACCAGAAGATTCCAACAAAGGTTGTAGAAAAAAGAAAAAAGGAAAAATGGAAAAATGAATAAAGTTTTAAAGAATATACGTGTATTTGAATAAAACTGGAAAAAATACGACACAAACAAAACACTACACAAAAGTTCTCTTGATCGAGTGGGACCTCAAAAGACAAACACTCGGCTCCACTCTATTGATCCTCCCATACACGCACATACACACCAAATGCGCAATCTTACAATAATAATTCTTAAATCCATGCATTATCACAATATTTAGAACTTATCGATTCTTGACCTATCCGTTTCCGTTTTCCATCGTTTCGACAGCGAAAAGCTTGCAATGAACTGTTATTCGCGAATGGAGTACAAGTGTTTCATGGAATTGATCGAAAGGCGGAAAGTGATTCGGTTTTTCTTATGCATTAACGTGGTGTTCTTTTAGGTGGATAAATTAAATTGGTTTATTACTTTGAATGGTATCAGATTTGGTAGCTATTTTCTGTCGACGGAGATTATTCAAAAGGTTTGGGTATTCTGGTTTCTAAAAAGGCAATTGTTGGTGAAACCGCCCTGCAAACTGAATATCGACCGCCCTCGTGATTGCCATTGCGAAAGCCGCGCGTATTTCACGTGTTTTTAACATCGAGCAATGCAAACGTTTTCAGGAATAATTTTTTTTTTCTTTGTATTGGAAAACAAAAAGCGCAGAATGGTAGAAACCATTTTCACCGTGAATATTATCCTTTCCATGCGATATTCAATTAATGAGTAGACCGCGCGCGGATGCTTATGCAAATTCGTGTTTCTATAAAAACCGTTGAATAAACGGAACCTCTGAATATTGATTCGTTTCGCTGTACAGATATACCTTCGAACGTTTTCTTACAAATTTATATTTCTCATAAATGCTTGAGTTCAATTTTTTTTCTTCTATTTATTCTGTGTTTCTGATTCTAATTGCTTTGTCGCAATTATTTTCATTTTTGTATCGATATTGTAGTGTTACAGTAATAATAATATTTATTTATCAATTATAGGAATATAATTTCAATACTATGTACAAATTTTACTTAATTCAACTCTCTACACGGTATCATGTCTAATTCAACTCTACACGACCAGCGCAAAACTGTCGCTAACCCTTGGCCTTTCTCCCACCACGTACCTCGGAAAAATTCCTCAAGTATGACCATATTTGGGCATTTTTCCCAGGGCCTCGCCCGTCGCCAAAGGTTTTCCCCAAGCTGGTCCGAAATCCCGCTGTTCACACCTCACTTTATATTATGCTCTAAAATTAATCACGATACTACAATATTATTTAAGATCGTGCAGATTTCGATACACTTAACGACAATCACTGGTGTTTATGGGGTTAGTTCCGTTGTATAAACGTTTATCAGGTCATTATGGGTTAGATAGGAAGTTTAATGAAGCTTAAATTTATTGATAAACGACCGAGCAGTGATATGCGATTATTATCTGCTGAATTTATATTAGCGGGGAACATTAGCGGAATTTATAAGTTGAATTAAAGCTGACGTGGAGCGGCTTTCAGGCTGAAAAGAGGGCAGCGTGCTGACGCGACCGACGAAACCGAGCATTTTTACAGCATAACGAGGTCCCTTCTAAACTGATACAACCGCACAGGAAGTAGCCTGCCATTTAGCGCAACGCTTTTAAGCTTGCTGCCGAGAATAAATTCGCGCGATGAAACGCTTTGAGCCTGCGGACGCGCGTTACCCGACCACTAAATTTCGCCTTCCTTTTTCGATGAATATCATTATGTCCATGTCTTTACCGCCGGCAATTTTGTAGCCTCTTTGCGGCCACAAAAAAGGTTACCATTATCATCGCGAAAATGGTGCTGCTCGCGTTCTTTCCCCCTTTTGTATTAATTTTAACCGTCATAAAAATTCCATCCTCGTAATATTAAGTCGTGACGTGCGCGAACCTGCTTTCGCGGGGTTAAAGTAAACCCGTCTCCCGGCTTTTAATTAAGATAATTCGAGCGGGAACATTTTTGTTAACGAGTCCCAGTGCTCTTGGTTGCACTTTCGTAAAACGTTGAATCTCTTGCGCTGCAGAAAATTAAAGAACGCCTTCTCGGTTGCTTCAAGATCGCGTTTGAATATTATTACGTATTCGTACGCAGAGGAAAAGATTTTCCTTATGCGAGATGTGGTTGTTGAGGTTCGATGGAAGGGTACGATGGAAGGTTGAAGGAAAAGGTAAAGGAAAGGGGTGCGTTTCGTTCAGGGCCCTGTTAGTAGACTCATTAATAAGGCTAAACCTGGAGCAGAAGTTCATGTCTTAGACACACAGAGAGGATAGAATACTTCGAAATTTCTATATTTAGGAATCTTGTCGTACTCGAATACTTGCGAGAAAGATAGTGGCGAGGATAGGAAGTTTGCCCCAAAGGGTTGAAAAATAGAGCATTAGCACTAGGTTTAGGGGATTTGCCAGTTTGATGTGTTTCGAACTTCATGAAACAAAATTTGCAAAAATAATTACGAATAGACCCTAGTCTTTTTACTCCTCAGCTTTGCAATTTCAAATTCTATGTAATCTGTACCTATTTCTTAGTAAGTGCATAGTAGAAATAGATATACGTGAAATGTCCGTAAATCTAGTGTTAAAATCCATTATTAAAGTATTCCTTGGTATACATATATTAAGAATAGATATACAAGAAATGTCCGTAAATCTAGTGTTAAAGTCCCTTATTAAAGTATTCCTTGGTATACATATATTAAGAATAGATATACAAGAAATGTCCGTAAATCTAGCGTTAAAATTCCTTATTAAAGTATTCCTTGGTATACGTATATTAAGAATAGATATATGTGAAATGTCCGTAAATCTAGTGTTAAAATCCCTTATTAAAGTATTCCTTGGTATACATATATTAAGAATAGATATACGTGAAATGTCCGTAAATCTAGTGTTAAAATCCCTTATTAAAGTATTCTCTGGTATACGTATATTAAGAATAGATATACAAAATATGTCCGTAAATCTAGCGTTAAAATCTCTTATTAAAGTATTCCTTGGTATACGTATATTAAGAATAGATATACGTGAAATGTCCGTAAATCTAGTATTAAAATACTAAAGTATTCCTTGGTATACGTATATTAAGAATAGATATATGTGAAATGTCCGTAAATCTAGTATTAAAATCCCTTATTAAAGTATTCCTTGGTATATGTATATTAAGAATAGATATACAAGAAATGTCCGTAAATCTAGTGTTAAAATCCCTTATTAAAGTATTCTTTGGTATACGTATATTAGGGATAGATATACAAGAAATGTCCGTAAATCTAGCGTTAAAGTATCCCTTATCAAAGTAAAATCCCTTATTAAAGTATTCCTTGGTATACGTATATTAAGAATAGATATACAAGAAATGTCCGTAAATCTAGCGTTAAAATCCATTACTAAAGTATTCTTTGGTATACGTATATTAGGGATAGATATACAAGAAATGTCCGTAAATCTAGCGTTAAAATCCCTTATTAAAGTATTCCTTGATATGCGTATATTAAGAATAGATATACAAAAAATGTCCGTAAATCTAATGTTAAAGTCCCTTATTAAAGTATTCCTTGGTATACGTATATTAAGAATAGATATACAAGAAATGTCCGTAAATCTAGCGTTAAAATCCATTACTAAAGTATTCCTTGTTCCCCGCGAAATGCAACACTACCACCGCGCGACCCCGACCCCAACTTTTCATAACACCGCACCCCTGGGCTGCTAGGCGCACAAAGTCGCCAACGGGGGAATAACCAGGAAATTTTCCGGGACCCCAGACTCGGCTGAGTTCCCAGCCACGGAAACGGGCTGAAAGTGGTCGCGTTCGATGGCGAGCAACAGTTGCGGGGGCGAGGCGTTCGCGCGGATCCGCGCAAAGTGGCTGCTGCGGAAAAGCGTCCGCGTGTGTAGGTCGACCGCGCTCTCGACGACGACGAGCCGTGGGAGTGGAACCCCGTGGAGGGCGGCCACGGGGGTGGCGGGTGGCTCGAACCCATTCGAAGCCATAAATTATAGAGGCGCGCTCTTAAGCAAAGTACGCCTGAAATTCGTGGTATTCTACGCGCTTATATGCCGGTGCACGCGCGCCTTTTAATGGAACGTCGCCGCCGATACGCTGGCCGACGATTTATTTATCAACTTCGCGGCGGCGTAGCCGATTCTGAAATTCGCCGGCACGATTCTACGACTGCATCGGGAACTGGAATATTTTTTAACCCTGAGGTAGGAGTAGGCGTGGTTTAAATGAAATGTAACAACGAAAAAGGTTGGGTTTTATTGAAACGAATATCACAAATACAACAACGAACAAGTCTGCCGCACGAATTCGGAAAAATGCTAATAACAGTCCGTGCGTTTCGGAAAATTGTCCTTAACCCTTTGACTACCGTAGACTTTGAGATGTACCAGTCGTACCATTCGGTAGGAATTCAGTTACGAGCTACATCGAGAACGGCGAAATTTTTCGATAGGCGTACATTTCTGAGAATGTATATTGAGATAATCAAAACATTGAATTTCACTAAATTAAAAATTTAAAAGGTAATTTTTTTAAGCGCCCTTAGGCACAAGCGCAAATTTACTAAGCGCTTTTAGGCGCCAACAGTAGTCAAAGGGTTAAATATCCTAACCCCCCACCAAAGGTTGTCTGTAAACCAAGTGGAGGTAATGACAAACTGGAAACTGTCGAAGGAAGCCTGGTACTCCACGCGGACAAAAACAGTTTCCCGTTCGGACTTTTTGGTGTCAGTGGCCCAGTTATAAGGAGTAATGAAACGTTTACTCGTCGGCTGTAGGGAAGTTTTATTTATCACTGTTATTTCTTATTAATTAATTAATTTATTTTCGTTCGCCCTTTGGTCTTAAACTTTTGTCCGCTACTGTACGTCGAAGGGACGCGACCGATAAAAAGAGCCCGATGTAAGTGGGACGACGCGACGACGACGGTGTGATAAAAAAGCGGCAGGCAAATGAGCCGGGGATAATCTGGCGCTGTTTTTAATTACTTGAGCGCGACACGGATTATTAGAGTGCGCCCCGGAGGTAGTTCCCTCCGCGGCTCGATTACCTGTCTATTTAACGCTCTGAGAACTTCTAATTGAATTTAATATGAATCGATGCGAGGCCGGTTCGCACCTCGAACGCGAACTTCGCTAATTAGCAGTTGTTTGAAATTTTAACCGTAGGGAAAAATTCGATTAGAACGCGGTTGGAATTAGAAATGAAGCTCTCGGTGATTTCCATGCTACTTCGCGACTGCTTTGAATTTTTTTGAATTTTGTATAATTTAGGAAATTACTTTTATTTTGAGAGATAGTAGTAGGGTTCAGGTGTAAGTAAAACAAAGTGAAGTTCTTAGATATTATATATTTAACACGTTCGTCGTCCAGCATGATTCGGTTGAATTTCTTGCTGAGCCCAAATCCGATTGCATAGAAAATTAGGGTAAATAAATATAAAAACAGCAAAAATTTTAACTTTTTATTTTTATTTTATCTATTTTATATTTATATATATATTATACTTCAATGCTTATTCCATTGAATTCCTTCTAAAATTCCAATTTAAAATCCTATTTAACTTTAAGAAAAAGAGCGTCACCCATATTTGGGTGACGTGGCGGCGAACGTGTTAAAATAGTTTAATAGTAGCAACTTTAATAGTATATAGTTTAATAGTAAAAACAACTTTTCGACTTAACAACTTTGACGTTCTTGCTTCTCTTACAATCACACTCTTTTTGTCTCACGTTCGAATTTTCCCTGACATATGCTCTCTTCACATTTTCCTAAAATTGTACTCACGCAATCGCATTCCTATAATTATTTAAAAATTGGAATGATCGAAAATGAATAGCGTTAAATTTTCCAATCAAAAATTCGATTTCTACGCCGGGTCAGAGTTAAGAGTTAAACTATTAATATTTTCAATGCTAGTTCACGCTCTGAACTCCAAGTTTGTTGATAAGAAATTCAGAACTCGGGTTCGCTACATCTGCGAGTTAGAAATAATTGGAGCTTGCAATGTCAAGGTCTCGTGTAAGCTACGTTACGTAACTTTAAATACACCAGATAGCAAAGGGGTTGAAACTACCCTCCGTTTGCCGTCGTCGATCCCCTTGCCTGTAACCGCAGCTTTAATAAGCTAGCGTTCGAAGATGCGCGAGCACACAGGCGTGTTTCGAGTGGCAAGATCACGTTCAAGAACGGATGTCAGCCTGCGATGCTAGCCTCTGTCAGGCGTGTATGCACTGGTACAAAGGCGAGCGCGACATTGCTCGATAAACTGCTCGATTCTCGTGCATGGCTGAAGCTTGTGCCTCTAGATGATGCTACAGTGGAGGATGCATCGAACATAAACAACGTATTACAAAGAGAAATAATTATTGTTATAAGAGTTTCTTCAATACCTGAAAATACTTCACTTATCAAATTTCAATTCTAAATTATAAGTAAAAATTGTTTGCTCAGAATTTATTTACTTATTTATTTTTATACGAGAGTACACCTTTTAGTATACATTTTTGATAATAATGGCAAAAGAAAGATACAAAAGGTCTAGCTTGTACGCGATAGAAATTTGACGAGATCGTATTTAAAAATGGGATAAGGAACAAAGAAGTCGAGTGAACTAGAATAATTGTTTACATTGATGACTATTCTATTAATACAATTATATTGACCGTACAGTCGAGTGAAATAGAATAATTGTTTACATTGATGACTATTCTATTAATACAATTATATTGACCGTACAATGTACGATCTTATGAACGCTGCTGATGGATTAAGCCTAAAGTTTCTTAGGAGTTCCTCGCATAGTATCCTATCTGCGAATAGAATTGCCTACATCAATCTATCTTGAACGTAGTATTTCAATATTATAGAGTGCGTTTACATTTTCTACCTAGGAACGCTTCAGAACTTGTACATTGGCATTATCCCAAAGTAAGATCCAGTTTCTGCCAACTTCTTCGAAAGTTAAATAGTTCACGCGCCCGTTGCTTCACCTTATAACGCGTTACCATGAAATGAGAATGAAAGCTAACGAAATAATATAGAAAATTTATTTTTATTTAGAGTTGGGAGATTTTTTATCTTAGTAAATGTGTTGCATTTGGAAATCTTTGAAATCGATATTATAGGAATTTCTACTTTTATTTAATGAGAGATGATAGGGTTCAGGTGTGGGTAAAACAAAGCGAATTTCTTAGATGTAATATATATTTAAAATATTTTAATAATAACAACTTTCCGACTTAATCACTTCAATGTTCTTATTTTTCTCACAATCACATTCTTTCTTCCCGCGCTCACATTTTCGCCGTCATATATTCTTCCAAATACTCATTTCCTTCCTTTCTAATTGTCAACTTTCCTCACTCGATGCATTCGGTCACGTTCACTCAAAATTCGCGACGGTGTCTCAAGCACTCATATTTCACGCCTCAAAAACACTCTAGTCCAAATATTCTACGTTCACACGGCTATCATCGCTCAACTCAACCACTCCTCACATTTTCCTACAATCGTACCCACTGAATCGCATTCCTACAATAATACATTTCCACCTTGGGCGCACGCTGGATCTCTCAGCTCGTCTCAATTCGTCTCTTAATACCAGCTAAACACACAACAAACCATCGATAAAAGAGTGACGACACAAACTGTGCACCCGTTCTACGATCCTCTCTGCTACGCGTACAAACAATCGAAACGAATCAACAATCTCCCTGCCGCTGCAACCATTCCCGAGGATCAACTCTCGTTTATCGAGCAGCTCTCGAGCAGAAGTGTATCGTCCTTCGTCAGAGAAAATTCCCCGGACAACAACCCTCCGTGTTTCTCCGTCAACACGGGGATTCACGGAAGCAGCCGGCAACGTTTCCGCCCTTGCCCTCTCCCTCTCTCTGTTTTAGGGAGAGGGATGGTCGGAGAATTAATCTCGGCTGAAATTCAATTCGATCCAGGGGGGAGAGAATTATTTATTGGGACCGACGCGATCGCGAACGAGCCCTGGCCCGGTTACAAATCGCGTGGCGGCACGCGAGCCAGTGTTACAATTAGCGGCGTTCCGTGGAAACGGGATCGATCGCGTAATTACGTGGGGCAGTTTCGGCCACGATCGACTCGGACCTCGTGTAAATCTTGGAAGAAGGCGCCCATTCGAAAGCGAAATCGAATTTCCACGGAAATGGTTCGTCGATTCGTGGAACGTGTTCAGCTAACATTAACTTTCGAGACTGAGGCTCTGAGCAATTGCTCGAGTTTCTTTTTCTCTTTTGTTGATTAGGTGATTTAAGCACCGCTCCTGTTTGTGGGCCAAACTTATCGACGAAGGGGGATAGTTGGTGTTACCTAGGGAGGTGGTAATTAATAATACAGGCGTCCCTCGACTTTCGCACATTCTACTTCCGCACATTTTTTAAAATTCAGCTTTTTATGCCTTCGCGGTCGTATGTCCCCTCTCTGAGGGGACATCGTGAGTCGAGCAGGCTACTGGGCTGCCTTCTCTCAGGGGACGTCAGACTTTAGCCATCAGACTACAATGTTGTTCCTATCAAATACTTTAAAACACATTTTTTGATGTATATTTTTTTACATCCCTCTACTTTCGAATATTCAACATTCGCGCACACTTTTAGGAACCAATGGTGAGCGAAAGTTGAGGGGCGCCTGTACTTAATTACTTGAGAAGGGGGAGGAAAAATTTTCAAAAAACTTTCATCATGAATAGAACTCCCACCATGAATAGAAATTTGTTACAAATCGCGGTTTCTATATTTTTCAAGTTCCGACTTGTCCCTCCCTATCCCTGTGTCTGAGGCACGGGCCTGCCTTAGGTAGCCTAACCTGAACTAAACACCGCTTTCCATTTCCTTTTCCTTCTCTCTCTATCACTCTTTCTTTCGCAACAGCCACAAGACCATCGAAAGGTAAACTGTATAAGTTATAGGTAATCAAATGGATGATGTTCGTCGCGTGGAAGAGATCCGAGAAGCAAAACCGGAAAGATACTGGTGAGGTTGGCCTGTATTCCAGGTCTTAGACAAGCATAGTCGCGGTTATTATCTGTTGACCGGTTTGAAACGACGATGGCAAAGGTCTGATCAAGTGTCCCGCTTAAACGAACCGTGAAGCTGATAGGCTCCAAGAAATGGTTCTTAAGATGTCCCATAAATTTAAATAGCGTCGTAATGGCGCGAGTAAAATGGTTCTGCATCGAACGCGCTACTCCTAATTCACGATTTCCCGTTGTACAGCCTGACTATCTTTGTAAAATGCATAATTCCAATGAAAAACACGAGAATTAACAGCTTCTTCGGTATCAGCTTCCGCTTAATCGATCGAAGTGTTCTCTGATAATAGCTTCCGTAGTCTGCTCTAACTCTTGCGAACTAGACTATTACTGGAACAATGCCTTTTTCCGTGGAACTGCTAAATAACTTGATGATTAACTTGGCGACGACAATGGCGGCCCCGAGGCACGGAGATCGTCGTTCCACCTTTTTGACCTGCCGGCGATTCATAGATCCATGAATTATTCCACGTGTTGCACGAAATACCCGCGTTTAGTTAACCGGGGCAGAATAGTTGGGGCTAAATTAATAGGAGGTAATCGTGCGAATTGTTTGGAACTACAGCGGAGCTACGAATCGAATTGCAAACGACGCGGCTTCCGGAAGTGCGGCGGATTCATCTTCTGTGTAAACGTCGTAAATATTAACTTCAGGGTCCTTGTAGACCCGAGCAAGGTTTTCGTCATATTAGATATCCTCTGCAAGTTTTTCGTGAATTTGCCTTTCATTATTATCACTGTCATTTATTACTATACCGCGGACTTTTACTCTTACTTTACTTTTTAATGGAATCTACAGTAGCGGACAAAAGTTTAAGACCAAAGGGATGGCAAAAATAAATTACTTGATTTATACAAAATAGCATAATAAGGGAAATTTGTATTCTTTGTTAATCAATAAATAATATTCTACCCTAGTAACAATAATAACAAATATATAGACAACATTTACAAACCATGGTACTATGCTTTATATATTGTCTTTTCGTTTAATGCCATCCTCTATATTTACATATAATTATTGTTTTTGTTTGACCTACTTCATGTAGGCAACATTTTAATAAACAACCTTCAGTAAGACTTGTGCTCCTTATTTTTGCCCAACAATTACCACGACAAATGCAGAGAATATAAACTTCGTTTACACATGTTTCGTGTGCCATGCATCAGCTCGACGGGTGCGACCTAAACAGTTCACGCGGGTTAAACTGAACTCCCAATCGGTTGTGTGATTAGAATTAAAACAATTGGGGAAACGAGCAGATGCAATTTGTCCCTCTCTCGCACACCGTTGGACGCGACCGCGATTCCCATCGGTGGACACGATATTATACGCACAGGCTCGTCCAATTGCACGCGGAACGTCGATGCCCGCTCAAGATACAGCGCGCTCGTTGCTGCGCGGTCTCGATAAATTTTCAGGCACGTCGAATTAAATTAATGGAACACGAGGATGACTCGTCGACGAGGCAGATATTCAGCTGCCGTTTCTGCGCTCGATGTCGCTTTAGATTTTGCGTGGATCTTTCGTGTCGGGACAAAAGTTTAAGACGAGAGGACAATGTAGATCTTAGTTTTATGGTCTGCAAATATTGTCTGTACATTAATTTTTATCATTATTATGGTAGAGAACTATTTATTAATTAGCATAGAATGCAAGTTTTGTTTATACTGTTATTTCTTATTAATTAGTTTATTTATTTGCTTTGACCCTTTAGTCTTAAAGCTTTGTCCGCTACTATATTTGTCACTCATAGTAACCTTCGCTTTTGCTAATTTATCACAGAATGCAAATTTTGTTTATCATGCAATTCTTTATAGATTAGTTAATTTAATTTCGTCCACTCTTTGATTTTAAACTTTTGTCCGCTATTGTAGTTTATTCAGATACCAGCTCTGATAGAAATAGAATTTGCTAAGTTTGGAATTAACGATTAAACTCGCGGGAAACACTCTTCAGTGTTTTTAACTGCTAAATAGAGAACACATACCGAGAGAAATGAAATTTTTAAATCACCCCAAAGATAGCGAAGCATTATTATTGAATATAGAAGTCCTGCTTCGTTGAAAGAGAGATTCATCAAAGCGTATTAATTAAATCGTGGCATAAAGAGATAATCAACGAATTTTCATGAATTTCCACAAATTTCCGGAAGGGTTTAACATTCAAACAATGATAGAGCTTACGAAGCGGAACAAGTAATTCGCCTGAACCGGTGAATAGAACAGTGAAGAGATTTTATAGGAAACGCAGACTCTGCGGCGACCATCCAACACAGTTACCATAACCGCTCAACATTCCTGCATTCACAGAAACCTCTCTTTCTCTCCCTGGTACCTATCAAACGCACTCACACCCACACGCATACAGGGCCACCGCATTTGCATCCATTTTCCCGGTAAATAACGATCGCGAACGGGACGCTGTCCTATGGTGGACGTGGCGCGGAACGAACGAATCCGTAACGAAACGTAGGAGTGCGAAGGGGGACGAATTCGCAGTGGCATGCTCGGTGACAGTGTACCAGCGTTGTTCATTGTTTCATTGACGGTCGTTAACCATCGTTAGCGGTCGTTCGTCCTCTCGTCGACGTCGGTTTGCGGGGCGCCGCAGAGGCCGCGGAGCACGCGGCGAAATCATCCCTCCGCGGGAACCCGCGAACTGCCATCGGCCGCGAGCGTTTAACGACCGGTGCAAAAACTGTGCTATTTCACGGGCTAGTGGTCCTTAACCCTTTCGCTATGGCGAGACTCGCCAGAGAGAGAGAGAGAGAGAGAGTGCTGTAACGCAGCCTGAAAAGGTCAAGATCAGTGTCCACGTGACCTATCTGTGACGCTGGATAAACATATGTGAACTGACCAGAAGGTCAAGATTAACCCTTTACACTTGGCGTCATCTCGAACGTATTGGATGGACGTATTCTCGGTTCCTCAAAATCACTATTTTTTTTATATATCTTGGTAACTGTACCATATTTTGATTTGATATCTTGTGCCATTTTAGTAGAAAACTTCACAGAAACATGCATTTCTGAAAAGGTTGCGCTGGGATAAGTTGATTCCCCGGAATCACTAATAAATTCTGATGTCCCCTGAGAGGGACAACGGAGTGCAAA
>JAOPTO010002329.1:1571146-1670264 GCA_033822845.1 Tetrapedia diversipes
TATACTAGATAGAATAAAAGGTTTAGTATTGATGTGGAAAGTATACAATGAAGTATACTAGATAGAATAAAAGGTTTAGTATTGATGTGGAAAGTATACAATGAAGTATACTAGATAGAATAAAAGGTTTAGTATTGATGTGGAAAGTATACAATGAAGTATACTGGATAGAATAGAAAGTCCAACATTGATGTAGGAAATATATTGAAGTGTACTGAAATAAATATCTTTCTGGATGGTAATAATAAGATAATATTTATCATGATTACAGTAAGGAGAATCTAGCGTAGAATAAATGAAATTAAGAGAGTATGAATAACTCGTGAAAAAAGCATGGAACAGTTTGACGATCTTCGGCTTCGCTTTCTGCCGAAATTCAGAGAAAGTTCATTTGACTGCCGGTAGCTTTCGGCGGGCTAAGTAAAAGCACGAGAGCAAGTCAAGAGCATTAGCGAGGAGCGTCTGGGCTCCGCTCGAAATCCCGTCGAAGTTTGAACTTCGTAGCGAAGCGGCCGCCTAGTCGTTCCTAATTCGCGACTCTTCTAAGTAGATGTATCTGAGTTGCGGGAAAAGCATTTCGGGTAGGAAGATTAGCAGGCATATTTCTTGCGTCAAGCGTTTCCTTGAAACTTCTACCATCTTTAACGGGGATCATCTTTTTTAAAGCGTTTCAGAGAATTTCATTGCGTTACATTTCGTTTTGTTCGTTTTATATTTGTACGGAAAATTTGTGTTTCCATTGTTACTGTTCCCTCGCGATATATGTAAGTGAAAAATCGGAAAACGACCTTCGATGATATATAAAGTCCAATACATCATAGATCGATGCACTAATCTCAAAATAGCCTACCAGCTTAATCAAAGAAAGGACAAAAAAGTGCACTTGTGAAACAACTGCAATTGCATTTCGTACGTCGCGGCATTTTACGCAGAGTGTCTGTAATCGGCCATAGAAAGGAAAGGGTTAAAAAATTATCGCATAATACAATAATACTCTGTTCGCGAAACTTCAAGTGGTGACTATTGTCACTGTTCGTACGTAGAGCGAGACTCAGTCGTTGAATAACTCTAGTCACCACTGGTAGCGAAAGGGTTAAAGAGAAAAATCAACCAAGTTCACCGTGAAACTTCACAGATGTTTTCACCGCGAACTTCATTCGCAAGCAAACAACACTAAAGTCATCTTGGATCCGGCACACGAAGGTCAGCCAACAAATTCCTCGCGAGGATCGGCAAGAGGTCATCGATGCGTCGATCTGCTTGAAGTTCGGTGCCGGAAACTCGGCCGGCGCGGTGTCCCTTTTGGAAATGCATCGCTCGGCTCGGCAGAGCGAAATGGGACCGGCAACGAGACCGAAAGTCAGAGGAGGTTAGCTACTTGGGGGATCCTTTTGATTCGGTGAAAGGCCTCTGGTAGTATCTTCAAAGAGCTCGCCTCTCCGGCTGAGGCACGGCCGTCGGACCGTAAAAACAGAAGAGGGAGGCTGCTCGCTTTTAATTTCGCAAACCAGGTAACGTCGATGTGCGTTGCTGCTGCTGTTGATGCTCCTCTTTGTGGTTTAGACCTCGGAACATTAGACGCCTGAAGATTTAGCCCCGTTCGTTCCACGGAATCGTTCTTCTTTTTTCTTTCTTTTTTTTTTTTTTGGTTTCAACGTTCAACGTTTAAGCATTGAGACGCCAGGCGTAGTTTTATTCTGTTTGTGTGTATTCTTTTCTTTCTTATTTGAGTAATTGATGAATTACTGGAATTTTGATCCACGTCCATGTTGCTCTTTTGGGTTTGCGAAGTTAGGACAGAGATTAGGACAAGCATCAATGTTGAATCTTGGAAGCGAATACCTAGCTACTTGGTTAGTCCTGGACATGCTAACGTCCAATTTCCTTGCAGTTTCGATGGCACTGAGTTATCTAAACAATGTCTGCAATTATTTGCGCCCTATTGAAGTTTACCTTGCCATAATAAATATGATCGCTTGCCATAATCTCATAGAATTCAGGCGTTAGCTAAAAGAAGGATACGAGTGCAAAAACTCAGTTTCGAGAGTACAACCTTAAATGTTAATAATCCTCGCTTTTTATCATTGCTGTTAATACGAGAATACACATTCTAATATTCAGTTTCAATTCTAAAAAAGATATAACAACAATATCCGAGAAAGTGACTTGAGATCACCTCACGCCCTTATTAATAACAATAATAGTTTATTTATGGATAAAAAAATCAATTGGTATACAAAAACAAAGGGATAAGTGTAAGAAGTGTATAACAATGACTTAACTTAACATGTAATACAGAAAATAATAGATAAGACAAAATAAGAAATACAAAACTTAATAATTATATGGTTGAGGTCAAGTTGAGCTTAAATACTTATTGCACCTATGCTTTCGATTATAAAACTACAAATTTCATATACATACTGTAAGAGGAACCAGACAATTAGGGGTGACGATGGCCAGAGTGGTTATTAGGGCTCCCATAAATCAGAGGTCCTCGATAAGGGTTGGGACCGAGTACGCGCGAGGCTCGGTCACGGCCACAAACACTTTCCACACCCGCACCAATGGCGGGTTTGTTTTTCAGGAAAGTGCAAAGTGGGGATGCGCCCATAAAAGCATGAGAAAAAGGGCATAGTTAGTTAGTAAGACAGCAACCGTATTTTACGAACGAAAGGCTATTTTGTAAAAGAATAAAGTAACCCTCACAATACCACTTTTAACCAGTTAGTTGTGGCGCCCCCTTTTGAGAGCGCGCACCTATACGTGTCGCAAAAATCGAGCAACGACGAGTATGACAAAATATTTGTTACCTGTCTTGACACTAAGGAAATTCTAGAGTAGATACTGTGAGTTTGATCAAATTTCTCAAATTTGAGAATATGTTTTATTTTTTATAAAAATTACAATTTAAATAGCCAATGGTTACGCATGACGGGTATACTCGTCAATCACAGCTAACTGGTTAATACACCCTGTAACTCTCTCAGCCTGAAATTGGTCGCTCCGCCCATCGAATCGCTAGATACGAGAGCCTGCACGGTTCGCGCCCCGCCACGGTTCAACCCCGATCTGCGACCAAATCAATCTCTTTGTCCCCTCATCGAAAATCTATCAAAGCTCCGCCGTACAAAGTGAACGGGCGGCCCCCGTGCTCGTGAATCAAACCGACCGAGCGTGTCGTTCATTACGCAACACCGTGTTCGCCGCTGCGATCCGCGTGACAGAGGCATGCATAATGCGACATCGTATCGCAGGACATGTTTGGGGGTCGGGGAAAGGGAGAGGATAAGAGGAGTAGTGGCCTCGGTGACTCGACGACCGTAATCGCGTCGAGAGCGTCGTGTTTTATGCGCGTGGACAGACCTGGGACGCCGGGCCCATGTCGGCGACGAATCGAGCCGTGCAGGATAGGATTAGGCCACGGTTCGCTTGCCTCGAACACCCGGACACGGAAGCTCCGGCAAACGCGGCTTGTCACCGTAATCTATGTTCCGTGGAGCTTAATCCCGGCCCGGGCGCGGAAAATCGCGAAGCGGAAGCCGGTCCCGCGAAATCGCCGACTCTGCGTCTCCGTCGTCGTTCGCGTTGTCGAACCTTCGAATGGTTCGAGTGATCGACGGCGTGTCTGGGTTGCCAGGTATAGAGACGGAATTGATGTGTTTAGGTGGTGAATACGAGAATCGAAGTGGCTGCGATGCGTCGATGTGGACGACACACCCCCAGCTAGGTTGTGCATGTGGATGTTTTAATAGGGGTTGGAATAATCAACTTTTTTCTTCCTTTGAAAAAATTGGGGAGGAATCATTAAGAATCGTTTGTGGTAGGCACAACAGAGGGATATTTGAATTTCTATAGTTATGGAAATTATTTATTGTTGATGATTATTAATATTGCAAATTACTGCGAATTTTCCCCACAAACTGTGACACCTTTGTGAAGAAAAGTTCTGTACCTTCTGAGTCCAAAGTACACTGTGAATGTGCACTAAAAGGTTGTAACTCCATAAATATGGACTACACGAATGCGACGTGAAACTTTGCTGAAGTAAATCATACATAAGTATTTACTGCTAGTGGGGAAGCACCGGGAACTCTAAATGCACACGTCCAGCACTTCCCCTGCACTTTGTCTCACGAGAGGCTCTATGAACAGTGCCCCTTGCAAGCTATCCTAGTTAAAACTTTATTTACAATAAAATCTTAAACCTAGTTATAATTTCTATACAGACAGACTTATCCTAAAACGTGGGCTAAGCTAACTAGCACTGCTCCCCCCACCTAACCCCAAACCTAGTCCGCAGTGACATTTTTATAATCGACAGAGGGAAACGCAAGGAACCCGGGGCGACCTTGAACAAAGAGCGTTCAACCCCTCCGTTCTTGCCCTTCTTGTCGAATGTGGGTCAAGCGTAGGGTAGCTACTAACCCCTAGCGAGCCTAGCCGCGGAAGAGAAAGTTTCTGCGAACGGAAACACGATCTCGCACCGTGTCTCCCTCGTTACCTATCGATCGGGCGGAATTGAATTAAGCTCCGTTGGCAAGAAAACGAGGTAAAAGGGAGCGTTAGGAGGGAAAAAGGAAAATTTTAGGGGGGGGGGAAGGGAGAGATCGGAGGGACCGTGGTCGAGGTGGGACGGGAAAAGAAACGAAATGGAACGGTGGGAAACGTGGCTTACTCGCAGAATTCTGCCGCGTTAACGAGGCAGATCCTTTAATACCATCGACACCGGGATTCCAATTAACCACTTTACCGATTTCCCAACCAAAATCAAATCCACCGATTTCCTCATTCTTCTCCACCTTCACCTCCACCTTCTCCTTCACCTCGTTCGCCCTGAGGAAAGAAATTACGACGGGACCATGTTGATCGACGGAGTTTCTCCTTTTATCGAGGGGACCTAACGAGGTTTCGCATAACCTCTCGTTCGATGTTGTTACCCAGACTCGAGGAGCTTGCGACGCGTTTCTCGACATCGAGGGATCAATTTTTACGGAACGAAGTCGATTTGGATGTAGACGGTGTTGGTGAAGCTTGGAGAACCACTTGAAGCTGTTTAATTTGTGGTGTTTTGGTTATCGAAAAGAAGGACTCGTTATTGTCTATAGAAAATTCGAATATTTTTAAGTCTTGGTTATTGAGAAAATATTTGTGGCATCGAATGATATTTGCGAATCAAAGCATCGTATGATGAAAAATGTGGAAAAGTAAAATAGGAGGGTGAATTCCTGGCTCTCTTGGTTTAGATTGGTACGTTGCCAGTTAATTTACTTCAACGCGTGAATTATCCTTCCAGCGAGTGGTTCGCGAGCACGAGGACGCACGTACGTCAACTGGAAGCTCGCGATCCATTACCAGCGTCCGCTAATTCGTGTTTTATGTACCGTTCCTCTGTTCGGAAGCGTTCCCGGTCATTAGATAACAGGACGCGGGTGACGCAGGTCTGGCGCCACGGTCTCTGTTCCGTTATCGAGGCGTCTCCCGCCCGTTAATCGAGCAACACAGACCTTGGTCACGGTGCACTAGCTTACGTGTACACGGTGTGCAGTGTTGGTCCTTTGACTACGTGAAAGGAATTTCGCTGTGGTATAGCTGGTTACCGATAGAATGCGCAGAATGCCGGATGGAAAGTTTCCTTGCTCGACGCAAAGATCAACGCGATAAGTGATGATATACGAGTATCGAGACTTTGTGAATCTTATCGTACCCTCGTCCGTCGTGAACAACACTGTAAACTGTCCAGGCAACGTAATTGCATTAATAGGATAATCAACAATATTAACACTTCACCGACCCGGAAACTATTAACCCTTTGCACTCGAGAGGTGACTGTTTGCCGTCTAATAATATTAATTTCAAAGATTTTTAGGTATAAAATATTTATTAAGATTCACTTATGTTAAACTTCATTTGGTTTAGTTAAGTCGTATATTAAAATTTACATACATGACTGTTTAACTTCTGGGTCTGACTAATAAACGAATTAACTAAAGTCTGAAAATTTGTGAAATTATTATTTCATGACTAACGGTCGCCTCTTGAGCGCAAAGGTTTAACATTTGGCTAACCTATTAAGAATTGATTAAAAATTGTACTTTGGGAAAGCAGAATATGCATTTGACGAACTATGAACAACATTAGTTCAAGACTAACTAATAATAAAAGTAAATAGAATCAGTGGCAGCGCCTTTGCTGCGGAAAAAATGGGAATCTCCTCATTCGGTCGACTAAGTGTTAATAATCATTAAAATTTACTAGATTTCTTTGTTTCTTATTCCAGCTAATCTCGATTAAATAATGTTCTTGACACAAAACCATAAATCAAATTTTTTTTAAAATTCTTCATTTTACAATGGAAATACCCACCCAAAAAACTTGAACGCAAAGTTCAGCGTGGGACGTATACGGAAGATAAGATTTATCTTAGAAAAGAGACATGAAATTGGTTAAAGATCGATATGTCTGCTGGACAATTAGAGCGATACGGAAATCGTCCGTGAGAGGACAACGCACCGAACAGATATGACTTATGAGCCAGCGTCTAACACCGGATATGCCTGATCGAGAGCCACTCCATGCTATTCGCTGGACATCGATCCAAGCTATTCGCTGGACATCGAACTGCTGTGCGACAAGCCTGGTGTAATTAGAGGATAATTGTAATCGAATTGCAATTAACGCTGCAGTGGGAATTTGGTTAATTGGCCTGATTGTCCGGCGATCCACTGTCAAGATGGGTACCTTCAGACAGATATCCGACGATGAACCATTTACAGTAGCGGACAAAAGTTTAAGGCCAAAGAAAATAAATTAATTAATTAATAAGAAATAACAGTATAAATAAAACTTGTATTCTATGCCAATCAATAAATAGTGTTCTATCATAATAACGATAAAAATGAATGTGCAGACAATATTTGCAGATCATAAAACTATGTTTTATTTGGGTTGTCCAGAAAGTTCGTGTTGATTTTGAAGAAAGGTTGAAGCGTAGGGGATTTAAATTTTAGAATGCATTTACTAAATTATACAGGTGCCATTCCTTTGTACAACCTTTCTCCAACTTTCAGGCAACTTGAAAATTCCATTATACTTTTACCGATGTCAATTTACGAACAGTGTAATTGCATTTCTATAATAGTTTCAACATAATCAGTTTCATTAAATGTTGTCCGTTGATCGATGGATTCCAAGCATCTAAAATTAGTTTTCTCGGTGAAAACGTAACCGACCGTGACCCGTACCCTTCATTTATGAACGTAACAGTATACGCGTGTTCTTACTTCTCTGCTTGGCGACCTAGTTTCACCCTGTAGCGCGTATCAACTTGATCTGGTTGAACTAATTTTTGGCCGGATCGCGAGCGCAATTTATTTTCAGCCGAGCCAAGCACATAGCGTTCGCTGTGTCTGTCCCAGGCCCAAGAATATTTCACGTTTGATTTACCGCTCCCTGGACGTCTCGTTCTGCACGCGATCCGACACGGGGCCGCGTAAATTCCGCTTTATCTGCACGCGCGCCCCGTGATTTCCAAAAGCGAGAAACACCGCGACGATCCCTCACGTAGTTTCTCTATTCCCGTGACAAAACGTAAATTTACGGAGCTTGCCCCTCTTTCCCGCTTGCCTGCGAAAATTCTCACCCCCTTATTGGTAACAATAATTTGCGAAAAAGTTTCTGTAGCTTTTTTCATCGTTAGGGAACCGTTCGATATTTTTTTTTTTTTTCAAAACACTAAAATACCTAGAATAATTAGTTATCCTTTTGTTGTGCATTTCATACAGCATTCCACCCCTTCTCATTCGCAACCATACCCGAATGAAGTATACAATGGGGGTAATTAATGTAGGATCGACGTCCTACAAATAGGCTAGGAGAAGAAGAGTTACTGGTCGAGTAGGTAGCTTAGTGGTTAAAGCAGTTGTCTAGTAAGCGAAGGATCCCGGGTTCGATTCTCGATCTAGGAAATCTTGAAAGGTCGATTCTTTTTCTCCTACATTAATATCCATCGAAAGGTTAGAAGCACCCAAGCCTGTAATCACCGGAAAACACGATCGTCTGGTCATGATCCAAAAGTTAAAGGAAAATCTATACCCCCCGATCCATCCATTCAGTTGTGCAGGACGATGGACAACGATAGACATCGTTAATGCGAACGATCGCGCGGAGTTCTCGATGAAAGAGAAGATCGCGGTTATACCCTATATCACAACGCTTAATCCATACTACATAATTTCAATCCTCTAGCCCATAAAGGGGGGAGAGGTCTTCCGTCAAACGTTGAAATCGAGTAGCAATAAGCGTTACGACGGTGTCCTGTTCCTCTTAGGATCAGATCGAAATAACGAGGTTAATTAGTCGCACGAGGACGAAGGTCTACGCGAAATCCTTCTATTAACGTCGTCAGCTGCGCGAATCCTATTATCGTTCAACGCTCACCCCGAACCACTGTTCCGCAACTCGACCGACCGTCGCCCGTCGTTTCTCTACAACCCTTCCTCCCCTCCCCTCCCGCCAAATCGACGACAATTAGTTCACTTACCGTCGAGATATTCTCCCGCTTCCGGTGTCGACGGGTCACCGTACTTGGCCGAACGGTCACGTCGCAACGACGGACGCGCGTGTAAATTCGGTAACGAATTTAATTAGCGTCCCGCTTCGCAGCGTTTTCCACCCTGCTAACGGGGACCGCTTTTCGTAGTGGTTGCTAGACGCCCTGGGGGAAACGGACGTTTAACTCGATTATGGAGTCGGTTTGAGGAGGGGATCAAGATCAAGAGGATCTTGAGACATCGGAAAATGGAGAAAAATGTTGCGCTCGGTGTCGTCAATGAAGTATCTCCAAAGGATAACCGCATTTACTAAGGTTCTGAATGTTTCATGGCGGACCTTTTGAATTAATCATCATAAGGATCGGATTAAACAAGAGCTTTTCATAGGTTGTAAGCTGATTAGTTTCCATAAAACGGACCTTTGACTCGATGTTCCCCTTTTCTGAACGATAATCACAGCTTTGACTGAAAAATTGATGGTGTCATCGTGAGTGTCCTCGTCAAAGCAGATTTCTCACAATTTCTGCTCATCTGAGCACCCAGTTCCTATAAAATCTGTTAGCTGGATCAGAACGAAATGCTGCTCCGTTATCCTTTGATAGATGGATGCTTAGTTACAAGTAAAAAGAACAGATTATAATAATAAAGCTTGAATACCGTTTCGACAAGCGCAAGCTGATAAAGCTGCTAATACATTTATCAGTCAAATATTCGAATTAACGATTCATACACTGTGAGTAACTTCGCCTCAAAGTCCGCCTTTGGTACCCGAAGTCCACTGTCTTAGTAGACCCAAGCTGATAATGTACTATTCCGTCGGGGTCCTTCTCATGTCCCTCTGACCGGAAGACAAAGCTACTGAGCACGTCCGATCGGCCGTGTGGGCCCGGTCCAACGTGCACGCGCGATAACGAGGTTAATTAGCTCACGACGCCTGTCGGTGGTTCGTCCTGCTGCTGAATAATTTATCGACCTGTGGCAGGCACGTGTGTACACGTATAGCCTCGTCCTGTTCGCTTCGAGACCGGTTGACGTGGATACCAAAGCACGAGAGCACATTGTGGTCCTTGGTCCCCGGCTCCTTATATCCGTGGAAAATTGTTTCGTCTAATTAATTAGTCTCCGACCACCTTACGTGTTTCCCGATAAACTCGTTAACGTGAGGGGGTGGGGGGAGGGGGTTGGTCTGTCGAGGCAGTAGCACTCGCGTGTTCCTTCCTTAATTAGAGAGCAACTGCTGTTCCCGACTTTGTCGAGGATTTCGATAAATTGTTTCTAATTAATGGGCGGTGCCGCGCGCCACCGTTTCAATTACAATTTAGACTGGAATGCCTTTTGGGAAGCCGAGGATTCGCTTTAACGCGTTACTTAAATCGGACCGCTTGAGATTCTTCCTAGAAATCTTGTGAATTGAAAGCCAACAGCTAATATCAGTTTCACGTATCAATTCTACTCTTGGTATTGATATCAGTTTAATTTCGATAAATGTGAAATTTAAGATTGAAGTTAATCGGAGGCCGAGAATTAATTGTGCTAATCGCGGGACTGTACTTAACAAATCTAGGCAGTAGTAATTTGTTACTAGGCAGTAACAAATCTGTGCAGCTGTCCCAAATTTAAAAGGTACTCCATTCGTGAGTAGGGTATTTCGAATACCTGAAATTGACATCAGGTCTCGGAAATCTTCCAAATACCCGAAATAGAAATCGAGTTAGGAAAAGATTCAGATATCCGAAACTTAAAAGTAGCTGTCGAATATTTTCGGATACCTGATTTTTAGGTCGGGTATTTCTGATACCCGAAGTTGATATCGATTCTCAGAGAGCTATAAATACTCGAGATAAAAATTCGGTGGCGAAAGGTTTCAGGTACCTGAAATTGAAATCAGGCCAGGAAAATTTTCGGGTACCTGAATTGAAAGTCGACTTTCGAAAAGTTTTAAATACCCGAAAAATAATGGGTTCATGAGAAGTTTTGGGTACCTGAGATTGGAATTGAGTACCGAAAATCTTAATTTCTTTAGTGAATAGGCTGGGATGAATGAATTGAATCGAACGCCAGATAAAGGTTCGATTCCACTCGAAGAGGGTAAGAGACCTCTTTCCAGGAGGTAAACGCGATCGTACGAAACTTTTAACCGATCAAGATATGTCGAGTGCAGACGGCTTCCTCTCCTCGCCGCCCTCCCTGCTTTCGATCGGCTCGATTTGAATAGGAACGAACCTGAGTCCCCGAGTTCGAACCTTCTCTTTGCCCCTGCATAGTAAACTTGGATGTTTAATTTCCAAGCGGGCGTGAGGAATAGATGTTCATCGTACGCATCAATTATTTCGCGGCCGTCTGCGCCGCCATCGATTTCCCGTCGTCCCTCGTGAGATCTAGCGTCAAGACTGCGAATTAAATTATCGTCCCGTTAAAATGGAGCTCCTAGGAGGAGAGGCTGAGTTTACGTCGCGAAAGCTATGTGAATTATGCTTGTCTCGTTGCGTGGGGATAAACAGCACTTTTCGCGAGCTTTATCTCCGCGAAGCAGAACGTGTTCGTGGCATCCACGCTGACTTATTTGCGTTTCGCGTTGAAATGAACGGATTTAAGTGAGATAAAAATTGTTTGAATGCTGCTTACCGATTTCCACCATCTACTACGAAAAAGAAAATTTATTCATCGATACGATCCATTGAGAGAATATCTTCATGCTAAATTGGCCAAACCAATAAAATAATTTACCTAATGTTCCTTTGAAACAAATTGTAAATTCACTGGGGGGATAAATTAAAAAAAAAGTTATAAGTATATACCTAAATAAATTCAAAGAATATAGATTATTTATTCCATCTATCATATATAGCGTTATTGAGAGTTATCTGAATATCTCGAAAACCGAATTTTGATTAATTCCACTTTTCCATCAATTTCTCAATTCACCGATCTATCTGTTCTATGAACTCGATCGCTCGTTTGCTCTTCGAAACTTTTCAATTATCGTCCAACGAATACCCTGAGGCATTCTATTACCTTCGACCCGTGCAAAGCCACTTTAATAATCCTCGAATGTATCAAGCATCTCCAGTACGGGGGCACCTCATCGCCGGAAACTGGTTATCGCACATCGAAGCCCGCGAAAGGAGAAACGTAAACCGCCGGCGAAGTTTCTCTCCCGTTCTAGAAGAGGATTCTGGCTGTGCAAACAGGCCAAAGAGAAGCTTCGGATTCGTGTACGTAGCTGCGGTATAATGCTATGATATTTTTCTGGTTGTACGAGAACAGAGAACCTGCTGGTCTCGAATCTCCTAGATGGTGGAAATGGAAAAAGAAGGAATCGTATGGTTGCGCATTTCTCTCGCTTTGTCTCTCTCTCCCTCATCTCTTTCTTTATCTCTCTCTTCTCTTTCTCTCCCTCTATCTCTTTCTTTATCTCTCTCTTCTCTTTCTCTCCCTCATCTCTTTCTTTATCTCTCTCTTCTCTTTCTCTCCCTCATCTCTTTCTTTATCTCTCTCTTTTCTCTCTCCCTATATCTCTTTCTTTCTCTCTCTCTTCTCTCTCTCCCTATATCTCTTTCTTTATCTCTCTCTTCTCTTTCTCTCCCTCATCTCTTTCTTTATCTCTCTCTTTTCTCTCTCCCTATATCTCTTTCTTTCTCTCTCTCTTCTCTCTCTCCCTATATCTCTTTCTTTATCTCTCTCTTCTCTTTCTCTCCCTCATCTCTTTCTTTATCTCTCTCTTTTCTCTCTCCCTATATCTCTTTCTTTATCTCTCTCTCTCCCTGTATCTCTTTCTTTATATCTCTCTCTCTTCTCTCTCTCACCCGCCCTCTTCACCCCCTATCTTCTTATTCTCTCTCTCCCCTCAGCCCCCCATCTCTTTCTTTATCTCTCTCTCCTCTTCCCCCCTTTCTTTTTGTTTTCTCGCTCTTTTTGTTTTCTCTCTCTCTCTTTCTCTCTCCCTCTCTCGTCCAGCTTGCGGAGGGTGGTGAACAAAAACGAGGAACGGCTGAACGCCGGGGTTATTGTCTATTGTCTTGGTAAAATTCCGTGGCAGATTTTCGCGAGGAATATTCCGTACGCGGGAAGAACGAGCAGGGGTGGAGGGTTGGTGGAAACGGATAGCGAGCGTATTTCGGCTGGCTGGTCGTTGCTGTTTACACGTCCACGGTGGAGGATCATTCTAATTGGCCAGTCGGTCGGACCAGAATATTATGTTTATTTGCAACGTTGCAGTTGTGCACCGTTTACGGGCAGGGGTGGAATACTTTGTAACGCTTTCAGAGATACATGTAGATTGGAATCTTGTTGTTCTGGTTAATGCCACGTTGGACATATATGACTAGCTGTGGTTTCTCCTGTGACGCCACGGTGGTCATTAATGACCGGAGCGCTACAAGTGCTTACGATTGTGAAAGTTGAATAAAAATTGACAGTTAGTGCGTTTTGAACATTACCGCTGATTAACCCCTTAATGCACAGCTTTTTGAAAAAAAAAGAACCGAACAAAAAATCAATTTTTTTTAATGTGAAAAAACACAATTTAGAACGTTGTCTTGACAAGAAAATTAAAAAGATACGAAAGTAATCAAAATTGTTATTGTATTGTAAATTTTATTGTCGCTCGAATTATCTCGAGTGTGCACAGTTTGGCCAGTTTAGCCAAGGGGTTAAGGGGTTAAAGAGCCCCGTTGAACGATTAAAAATTTTTATTAGAACATTGAAAAGAAAAGATTAATTTCTATGAAATTTTGCATCTAGCGGTGTATCAGAGATTTTTTGCAACTTTAAAACGTTGCAAAATTAAGACGACTAAAATTGTGAAATGTGCAATTGATTCGTTTTCGAATTTGTCTACTTATTTCTTAATAACCTTCTCTTTTAACCCTTTGATCCGGGGTATTGATGTGACAGATAGAAATTTCACAGAAATTTGCCAAGCTCAGCAGTTTCGCTATTAATATAAACTTCCTTCGAACCGTGGATAAATTCATCATGGGATCAAGTTGTACGCGATCAATTACCGAGACAAAAGAGACGTCGCTGCGCTGTAGGTGACGGTCCGTGAAACTTTTTCACTTAACGACCCCGTCTATCGCTTGTTACAGGGAAGTTCGAGGAGGGAGGAGCGGGGACAGCTGTCGAGGACGAAGAAACGCTGGCGGAGCCAACGAAAGCGTGAGTGTTGCAATTTTTTATTTAACAAGAAAGTTCTTCCCGCCCGCAGAATCTGCGCGAACGGGACTAGAAATGTGTCGTCGCGTGATCCCTGCTCCTTCGGGAGAATTTCAGTTTTAAGCGATTCTCAGGGCAACAGCCCCCCATCCCCCAAAGTCCGTTATCCCTGTTTCTTCGCGGCCAAAACGAAAACTGAGGAAGATTTCTCTCGTCAGAAAGTTAAAGCTTGTGTAGTAACTGTGAAAGTCGCGAGGCAGAATGGGAATGGTTGGCTTTTTCCTAGTGTCTCAGTTTTAAGCGATTCTCAGGGCAACAGCCCCCCCAAAGTCCGTTATCCATGTTTTTTCGCGGTCGAAACGAAAACTGAGAAAAATTTCTCTCGTCAGAAAGTTAAAGCTTGTGTAGTAACTGTGAAAGTTGCGAGGCAGAATGGGAATGGTTGGCTTTTTCCTAATGTCTCAGTTTTAAGCGATTCTCAGGGCAATAGCCCCCCCCCCCCAAAGTCGGTTATTTTTATTTCTTCGCGACTGAAACGAAAATTGAGAAAAATTTTTCTCGTCAGAAACTTAATTCCAACAATAAATACGAAACAAAATTATATTTAATAAAAAAGCTTGGGGACGAACCACATAAGATGGAGCACAAGAAACGGTAACAAGAGATAATAGAAACAACGAGAAAAGAATACGAGCAGTTTACATACAATCTATGAAATATAACACGATAATCCTAATGACGTCAAAAAACAATAGTCACAGGACCATCATAGATGCTACAATAATTATATAATTATTTATTGATTTTCAACAAACGATAAGAAGGGGTAGTTTTAAACTAATTGCAACATTGCAACGTTGATTCAGTTACACTTCTAGCAGTTTAATCTTTTTCAGCCTTCAATTTTAATTTAACTGTTACACGTATATGCCTACCTACAATGCGTATTTTAATTTTCTTCAATTTATTTTGCTCGTTTGGGGAGGATACAGAGAGATACGCATTTATTCGTCGCGAAATAAAAGAGGGAAAAGGGAAAGGTAGAAGAGGAGGGCAATAAAAATGGTTAAAGCTAGGTGATAAAAGAGAGCGCTGAATGGACTTTAATTCTTTAATCCAGCCCGTAATTCAGAGCTGCCGCGATGACGCAGGCGAAGCGTTCCCCGAGCGAGAGCAAGTTTCCTAAGCCGTTCTAAGCGATCCAATTGTATTACTTTAATCGAACTGAAGAACTCGATTCCGAGTAGTACTTAGGTCGGTACAGTTGCTGGAAACGCATTACCCGGAAAGGGATCTCCTCTTTCTTTCTCTCTCTGTCTCTCTCCCTCCCCTCTTTCGGTTAGCAAACACTCTTAGAGCTCTGTTGCTCGCAATAAACTGGCCCTTTGATACCCCAACCGCTTCGTCGCTCCTTCGCAATACTTGGGGCGTATTTTAGCTGTCCTTGCAGGGAGAAACCACGCCAGGATAAACAAAAGTACACAGCGTAAACAGCAATAAAAAGTAACGTGCGGAATGGCCGCGTGAAAGTTGAGAGACACAGAGGGAACAGAAAAGTTTCGCGAAACGCGAGCCCCGACATAGGGATGTTGGTCGAATTAAAAGGTAGAAAGGCAGATATTTCGGGGGTATAGGAAGAATGTGAAGTAGGAGAGGAAGAGAATCCAAATAGATCAAATAATTTCAGTCGTTTACCTTAAATAAAACGGATAAAACATAGGGAACTCTAAACGCATCTGAGCTCGAAAGATTTGATGTCGTAGCGAGATATTATGGGACTGTAATAATTTTAATCCCTTCTTAACACATTGACAACCGGCGATCTGAGACATTTAAAGCCTGAGCACCGGCCTTATTCGTTTGTTTCTGATTACTGAATAGCCAAAAAAAATATTTAAAACATTATATTTTTTCGTGAAATAGTGCATTTTATTTGCATATTCGTCATATACAATTTAACGTTAAAAAAAATCCACATCATCGTGGAGCAGCTACTCAAACGACAGACTCAGAAACCCGCGTTTTCGCGGGGCCGGCAGTCAATGTGTTAAGCGAGCAATGCAGAAGAAAGAACGAAACGAACAATAAAACGGTAAAACATTTTGAAAGCGATTATTCGAGTAACAGTGTTCGATTTGCTTGGCCAACTCTGGCCGCGGGTGGTTGCGAACGAATCGTAGGAACTCGGCGACAGAGAAACGGGGGTTGAAGTGGCCTCTTTTGAGGCTCGCATCGCCCCTATCGCCGAGGGGTTGCACGTACGAGCCTCGAAAGAGGCAGTAGCGGCAGAGGAGAGCGTCACGAGCTGACGAAGGGTGATTCGTCAAAGAGGGAATCATCGCGTGTCGTGCACGGGGTGAAAGCCGAGGAAAAAGCGGCGAACCATGCTGGCCGCGTTTCGTGTCGCCGACAGCGACGCCATCCGAAATCCTATCGTGGGCAGAGCGGGGGAAATTAACACAGTTTTTGTCTAGTGATTTATACTGTTGCGAAACGGGCTTGAGAGAAAGAATAACGGTTGTCCTATTGTACTGAATTCTTGCAGGATCAGTTTAGTTTGGATTCGGATTAGCACGTAGGAGAAGAAATAATAGATGTCCTACTGTACTAGATTTTTGTAAGATTAGATTAGCTTAGATTCGAGTTAGGTTCGAGTTCGAGTAGGACGCGAGGGGAAGGAAGAATCAGTTTCGAATTGTACTAGATTTTTGTAGGATTTGGTGAATTTAGTTTTTGATTAGGTTCAAGTTAGGTTTAGGTTAGAACGTGGAGGGAAAAATTATAACTTTCATATTGCACTAGATTTTTGCAGGATTAGGTAAATTTAGATTCGGGTTAGGTTCAGTTTAGGATGTTGAAGAAGAAATTATGACTTTCGTACTGCACTTGATTTTTGCAGGATTAGGTAAATTTAGATTCGTGTTAGGTTTGAGTTCGAATAGGACGCGTGTGGAAGAAAGAATCAGTTTCGAATTGTACTAGATTTTTGTAGGATTTGATGAATTTAGTTTTGTATTGGGTTTAAGTTAGGTTCAGGTTACTACGTGGAGGGAAAAATTATAACTTTCATATTGCACTAGATTTTTGCAGGATTAGGTAAATTTAGATTCGTGTTAGGTTCGAGTTCGAATAGGACGCGCGTGGAAGAAAGAATCAGTTTCGAATTGTACTAGATTTTTGTAGGATTTGGTGAATTTAGTTTTGAGTTAGGTTCACGATAGGTTCAGGTTACTACGTGAAGGGAAAAATTATAATTTTCATATTGCACTATATTTTTGTAGGATTAGGCAAATTTAGAGTCGGGTTATGTTCAGGTTAAGATGTTGAGGAAGAAATTATGACTTTCGTACTGTACTTGATTTATACAGGATTAGGTAAATTTAGATTCAAGTTAGGTTCAAGTTAGGTTCCATTTCGAACGTAAGGGGAAGAAATAATAGATATCCTATTGTACTAGATTTGTGTTGGATTATGTTAATTCAGTTGCTTGATTGGATTTGAAAGATACCTGTTGTTTATATGCCTCTTTAAAAGTGTGCTGATTTTGGCAATGCAAAAAGTGCGAAACCACCGAAGAGAAACAGAATTACGTATTATTCTACCATGTAAACTTAACCGTAAGCATAATCAACAACGCGAAGTTTCTGAACGAGGATAGTTCTAACCCAGTTGAAGCTTACCTATAAAGTGAAAACATGGTCAAACGAGGCAGTTAAACGGATGAATAAATCCCAGACGGTGGACGAGAGCAAACGTGTAAGAGTTCTCTGATTCATTTGACGTTTCTAACCGCACACGCTAACCGGGATGATCGTTAGGGGAGCGGCTTTTATCGTTCCATTAGCGTCCGAGCCCGGTATACATTTTAATTAATGCCGGCATTCGTATGTGCACGCGCGGGCAGGCGTTAATTGTACGTTATCGCGGTTAATTGCTTTTTAAACCTTTTTAAACGACGGCTGACCAAAGAGAAAAAGTGTATTTTTTTTTAACGGTATGGTCTCCGTTTTCGATCGAATTTAGAGCTGCGAGATCGTGACTTTGACCTTATCGTAACGATCGATTAGATCGCGAAGCTGCTGTTAACCCTTTGACTGTTATTAACGTGTATATGCGTCTAACGAAAGTTACTCGCGAGGATTGTGGACGCATATATGCGTTCGTCTATTTTGAGCTCTTATTTAGAGCAAGACAATTACTAGTAGAGTGCCCGCGGAGCACTTCGACCGGAAGTATTTAGCATTCAAAGGGTTAATGCACGAAAAGGGTTAAGTCGCGAACGTACGTTATTCAAGTTGTATTAAATTAATTATCAAATTAATTATTATATAAAAAATTATAAATTTGCATATTTAAATGCATTGTACACGCATACCGTGTTCTGCTTGAAATGCTAAAAAATAAGAAATCCTAGCAATCGCAAGTGCGAATCGATGTGAAACTTTAAAGGGCCACCGTAGTCATCGATGATAACGGAAATTATCGTCGGACCACGATCGAGACATTATAAACGGTTTTTCATAAAATGGGCCTTGCATAACCCAGACACAAAGAGGAACGTTTCCGTTCGACGAATTATTGCGTAATCGATGGTCAATAATGGACGAAATCATTCGCCTGACGATGCAGCTAGTATAACGCTATTGCCGGATACGATCGCCGATTGTTACTCGAATCCTGGATTAATGGCTAGCGTTTAACGGTTATTAATCGAGCCAGCGTTACAGTTTGGCAGGGTAACCGCGGAAAATTCCTGCTGAGTTGCGCGAATTTAGATTTCGTTACTATATTTCGCGACTCGAGTCGCTCAATCCTTTCGACACCGCGTATCGTTCAATCCTTTGAGTCTCTGCTCCATGTTTGTGTCGCAAAACGATCGGATCCAGTGAACGTTTGATACCGTAGACGGTCGCCTTGTTTCCTTTATGTTGTACGGTTTAAAAATTGATTTGAACAATTGAACAGAATTATAGATTATGTTGTAAATGATGATGCCGAGATTTATACGTTTCACGCTTATATATGTTTGAAATAGATGATACAATTATTTTTCTCGCTTGACACATCCGCCCATTCATATTTCTTTTACACATACTGTTGGTTACCGTTCCTTCCTCGCACTCGAGAAATGACTATTATTCGTCTAACGATACTAACTTCAGAAAATTTTCAAATTCAAAATTTTTACTAAGATTCGCCTACGTTAAACGTCAATTAGTTTAATTGATTGATATACTAAAATTTACATACATGACTATTTAACGTTTCAGTATATCATATATGACTATTTAACCTGTGTGTCTGGCTAATAAAAAAAGTAACTAAAGTCTGAAAATTTGCAAAACTATTATTTGGTGACTAACAGTCGCTTCTCGAGCGCAAAGGGTTAATACACACGCATGCGCACTCCGTAATACCAACATTGGTTGCTTCACTCGTCCCTAGATAGATGCCGGTCTACGGATAATAATCGAAGAAGAGATCGTTCGAATGAAAATATGGTTAAACGATAGCTCTCTGATAGTTTCTCTGTTTCAAAGGGTTAATACACAAACATACAGACTCCATAATACCAACATTGGTTGCTTCACTCGTCCCTATATGGCCAATCTGCCATATAATAATCGAAGAAGAGATCGTTCGAATGAAAATATGGTTAAACGATAGCTCTCTGATAGTTTCTCTGTTTCAAAGGGTTAATACACACACATACAGACTCCATAATACCAACATTGGTTGCTTCACTCGTCCCTAGATAGATGCCGGTCTACGGATAATAATCGAAGAAGAGATCGTTCGAACGAAAATATGGTTAAACGGTAGCTCTCTGATAGTTTCTCTGTTTCAAAGTAGGAATATCGCATTCATCAAACGATCGCAATCGCTCGTGAGTGGTCGTTTTTTACGGGCGAGCGACTCCGACAGCGGCCGTGAGGATAATTGCTACTTTCGAGCGATTCGCGGATTAATTCACGATGCGTTCGCGTACCGTTGCGTTTACTTTCGCTGGGAATCGTGATCGCGATTACGTTGATTCGTCCGCAATAAACCGTGGTTCCGTTTAATTCTTGGGGGCCATCCATATTCATTTGCACTCGCCTGCGTTAACGAGCGCCCATATACGACGCGAAGGATTCGTGCGAGTGTGTGCGATTCGAGATCCTGCCGGGAAACTCGCCACCTTTGACAGACAGAGCGGAAGAAAACGCGAAAGGAACCGGGCAAATATTAGCATACAGTGGAGTATCCGTGGGTTGCGTGGATCAACAGGAAATTTGCATCACGGGGGTTTCGCAATGATCAACGATCGAGCCACGACGCGTGCAGCAGCACCGGATTAAGAACGCGTGCCGTTCGCGAGAAAAGGTTGATAAAAGATTAACAGAAAAACGATATCGACACGTTTAAAACACATCATTTGCGAACCGGTTCGATAAACCGTGACCGGATCGGCGGTAATCGTTAACGACAAGTACACGTTAATTAAGTGTTGGATAAAAGCAAAAAGGAACCATTTTGTGGGTCAATGTGAATTTTGTGAATTTACATGCAATGGATATGTTGGATTATTTATTATCTCTGCTTTATTTTTTACGTTACATCTAAGTACAGTAGCGGACAAAAGTTTGATACTAAAGGGTCCAAGAAAATAAATAAACTAATTAATAAGAAATAACAGTATAAATGTAGGAAACAATTAATAAAAGATTATATATTTTAAAATAGTACAAAAGAGAGTTAGGTTACACTTAAGCCGCGTCCACATAGAAGAGAACAGTTCGCGAGCAGCTCGCGAGCAGCACACGAATTGCTCGCGTGCGGTTCGCGAGCTGTTCGCCAACGGAAAACGCAGCATATCCAGATTGGAGCTCGCGAACAGTTATAAGCTTGTTCGCTCTGAATTCATTGGCAATTCGCTATTAGCTTTTGCCATATACTGTGTTACAAACGCGTCCAGATACGCTTCGAGCTCGCGAACAGTTTCTTTGATGTACCGCTTCCCGAGCGAACACTGTTCGCTGTTCGCTGAGGAGTTCGCTGCTCGCTGCTCGCTGTTCGCGAGCTGTTCGCGAACAGCAGTGTGGACGCGGCATTACATGAACATTGCGCACGGAATGAACAAAGGATGGACGTCTTCTATATAATAAAAAAACAACATCTCGTGACAAAATCGTTTTTACAACAACTCCGTTTCGCTCGCTCACGATCTTCTGCCCTCCGCGCAGGCAGTGCCGCCCCACGAAATAATTTCTCCACTAAACCTTCATAATCTTAAATCCTAATTAGTATAAATAAAACTTAATAAATCTATGGGTAATTTCTGGCTTCTACATAAATGAAATTTGCATGTTTCGATGCTTTTTATCCTTGCTCCGCTTAATCGATCACTAATCACGATTGTAACATTGAAAACTCTTTTTCATGTTCATCGCCAACACGAATTTATCGCAACAAACAACTTCGTTCTGCTTTCATCGCAACTTTCTGACTGCGACGCTTTCCGAGCAAGATCCTCCAATTAACTTTACGCGCGTACCGAGAAAATTCCAGCCGACACGCCCGCTCCTATGACCACCCCGTTCGCGTTCCAACAGATCTCCACATTTCGATTCATACACACATACGCACACACACACGTAACTTGAACATAGCCCCGGCGTCCAAGAGTGTTCAGCCCCAATTTCCTCGATCGTTTGCCGGCGCGCCGCTTATCTGCTCGGCTGTTACCCCGTTATTGCGATCATTACGCGAGGCATAGAATTCAATCTCCTTATCGGGCCACGTCGTTGCGTTCGCCCCTCGACTAGCCTCCGCTGCTGCACGTTATTTCGCTCCCCATAGGGGCGAGTGTGTGCCACGGGTGCGGGAGATCAGTCGACGACGTCCTCCAGAGGGTCGTGCAGGGTATAGGTGAAGGGTGGACGGAAATTAGAGGGGAAGAGAAAGGGGCGAAGACGTGGGACAGGTCGCGTCGTCGGGCCGGTTTTGGATGAAATTGCTTTTGACCGGCTCTCTCTCTCTCTCTCTCTGCTCGGATGTCGCGAAGAGGAGTCCGTCCCTTTAGCCTCCGTTAACGAGATTTCACGGGACGTGTGCGAGCCCGGGCTCTTTTCACCGAAAGGGGAATAGTCCTCTTCCTGCCACTCATTCTTCCCGTGCATGTGTGCACGCATCTCGATGAGAAACCGCGCTAAGCGTTCGAACGAACGGACTGCGATTGCCCAGAAACTGTTGGCGGTTTAACTGAGTTTCAGAAGGCGCAAATTCGAGCGTGCCTAGGTTAATAGCTTGCAGTGTCCCCTCTCTCTCTCTCTTTCTCTCTCGCAGACACACTCTCAATCACTCTCTCTCTCTCTCTCACTCTCCCACTTTCTCTCCTTCTCGCACACACTCTCACTCACTCTCCCACTCTCTCTCTTTCTCGCACACACACTCTCACTCACTCTCTCTGTGTGGTGGGGAGGGGAATAGATAGATAGATACAGAGAGGGAGAGAGAGAGTTTGTAAACTCTCTCTTGCTCTGTTTGTCCATTCGCGAGTAATGCGGGTGAAACGCGATGGGTGTTTAGCGGTCGGAGAAGCGTTCCGTGAATGCCGAATCGAGGACTCGTATACACGCCACACGAGATTGTTTGACGAGATTTCGCTCCCAGAAACGGGCACTCGATGTAGCAGCTTGTATGGTGCAGCGCAGAAGCCGGGAAATCATCTTGCGATGTGTTCGTGGTGGATGTAAGCGCGACATACTTTACGCGGGAGCTTTTGATTATCCGTTGTAAGAATTCGCATCGATTATTTTCGCTGCTCTAAACCTGAGCAGTCATCAGTTCGAGTTCGCGCCTCGATAGCCCGTATAAATTGGAAAATGATTGGGTGTTCCCTTTATCGATCTCAGCCGTGCTATTCGCGAAACCTAATCTCCGATCCCTATATCGCGCTGCTTCCAAACGCAGAGTCAATTTTACACGAGCCGTCGATAGTATCTCGAGCTAATTAACGTTCCTTAAATTTAATCACGGTTCGAATTGCGTTCCGATCGAACGTTTCTCTGTAGATGTTAGAACTGTGGAGTCTTTCCTGCTCTCACCATTGGGAAGGATCAACCGACGATCTTTCTCGCAACTGCTTTGTTTATCACGAGAACCAGTGATTGCAAAGAGTGTGTCCAGCATCCCAGCAGAATTTTCCGCGGCAATCTTTACGAATGTTCGCTGCAAACACGATACGTATCGTTGGTGATTACGTTTGCGTAACCCCGTGTTACGTGACACGCGCTCGGCCGTGCACAGAGTCCGCGGCAGGTGCATCCGGTTCCGGATGCGCAAACAGACGCCACCATGGATTAGTGGGTTGGGCTCTGACCCAGGGAATAAGCGATGATCAGGCCCAAACACCGTGGTTATAAATAAACCAGAGTCGGTTTCCATAATACATATAAATAATCTCTAACAGTGGACGCGTATGCAGAGCGATTTTAAGGATTCGAAAAATGGGAGGTGGGAGAGGGAAGTAGGCAATTGTAAAGTGGTGGGAAAAGTTCAAAAAAGGGAATTTACTGATAGACAGGTAGTGATCCCTCGCATGGGTTAGACTCTGACCCAGGGGATACGCGATGGTCAGGCCCAGACCCCGTGGTAATGAGCTAGAGCCGATTTTCATAATACATATAAATAATTATGAATCTCTAACAGTGGGCGCGAATGCAAAGCGATTGTTTTTGCTTCTGCCAGTGGGTGAAGGTCGTACGCCTTTTAAGGGTTCGGAAAATGGGAGATGGAAGAGGAAAGTGGAGGGGAAAATTCGGGAAAGGGAATTTTTTACTAGTAGACAGGTGATAGTTCCCCTGTGTGAGTTAGACTCTAACCCAAGGGGAAACGCGATGGTCAGGCCCAGACCCTGTGGTAATAAGCTAGAGCCGGTTTCCATAATACATATAAATAATTATCGATCTCTAACAGTGGGCGCGAATGCAGAGCGATTTTAAGGATTCGAAAAATGGAGGAAAAATTTCGGGAAAGGGAATTTACTGGCAGAAGTGTGGTGGTCATCCGACTAGGTTAGGCTTCTAACCCAAGGGGATACGCAATGGTCAGGCCCAGACCTCGTGGTAATAAGCTAGAGCCGGTTTCCATAACACGTATAAATAATTATGAATCCCTAACAGCGAACGAAAATTCAGTTCGATCGCACGGAGTGCGTTCGACGAGAAAACCTAAGAACTACCGCATCCGGTGGTCGACGCTAATTAAACTGCTCGGTCGACGTCGGCGCGAGTTACAACGGGTTAAGAAGCGGGTACTTTGCCAGCAGCACTTAATTAAATCCTGTGCTCCCGGTCTCAGGCGCGCCGGATCCTTTTAATTGAGAGAACGCGACCGATCTTCTACCGCGTCGCCAGTGCTTTTCGATTGCTTTTCCGCCAGCTCTGCGCGGTTTCGTTGATATTGAAAATTGATATCGCTGTTTCGTTTCATTTTACAAAACGCGCCAGCGCACACACACATACACCTTTCTAAACCATGCGACCGTTTTCTCTTCAAATTGAGGAACTCCCACATTTTTTCCAAATTCAAATAGGGACAGTGTTGAATTGAAATAACCAAAGTCGCGGAGATGCGCTAAATGCTACGCGAGTTAGGGATGGGCAGTAAGGGTACTTCGATTAAATAAGAACAACTCGAGGTCCGCTTTCTATAAATTCCTCTGAATGACTAACTTTATTCTTTCCTGGTCGTCCTTACACTCCTAGGGTCGGGGGTCGGTCCGAAAATTACCTGCCCTCGACCGGCACACATTTAGGTGGGGAAGGTACAAATTAAATAATGCTTTTTCCCAAATTCGACAGACAGTGCCTTCTCTGAGATCTGAAAATTTCAGTATTTTTTCTCAGACCAAGCAAAAACGGGCCTACTTGCCCTGTCAACCTTCTCCTTCCACTTCTGTTTCTCGAGTTTAACAAGGAACAAGAGTATACAGGGTGTTCGGACAGCCCTGGGCTTAAATTGAAAGAGTAACTCCCTGAGACATTCTAAGACGAAAATCAAGAGTAACGATTTTGCGTTTCAGGCTTTGTTTACGAGTTATAACTAGTTAAAGATATCGTTTAATCCGGACCGTTCGACGCTTGAGAGCGGGTAACCGAGACAACTCGGTCGGTAACGTCGTTGAGTCCACAGTGATGCTCAAGCGTCGAACGGTCCGGATTAAACGATATCTTTAACTAGTTATAACTCGTAAACAAAGCCTGAAACGCAAAATCGTTACTCTTGATTTTCGTCTTAGAATGTCTCAGGGAGTTACTCTTTCAATTTAAGCCCAGGGCTGTCCGAACACCCTGTATATCTATCTTGTGTCGCGACAAAATTCTTTCCATGCGATGCCTTGAATTATAGCGTATAAGTGGTAGCTCGATCGAAAGAACCTAAAGATAATTTATAGAGCTTGTAAAAAGATAAAGTCGACAGACAGTGTCGAGCGAGAACACAACAATTTCGGGGCGCAATCGCGGAAACGAACGCGTGGGCGCATAAATTACGCGAGATTAAAACGTGCAACGCGTGTTCCCGGGAACGTCTGCCGAGGTAAAAGACTTCGTTATGAAACGCAATTAAACGCAACGGTGAAATAACGCAATTAGATTCGGAGCGTTCGGCGGTATTCAATTAACGTACTCTTTAATTGCAGCGTTGTTATTGCGAAAACAGGTACTACGCGCCCGCTTCGATCGCGTCTTGTATTTTGCGAATTTTTCCCAATAACCCACGATACACAACCGCGGTTAACAGTGTTTCGCCATTGCGGTTTCCCGATTTACCTTCCTTGGTGAACCGTTAAAGTACACAAACAATTAAGTGAAGTTCGCTCCGCACAGCATCGAATATTAATCGCAAATACCCGACAACGCGCAGAAGCCTTTCAATCGAGGATGCTTGTTAATTATGTAGCAATTTTATTTTATTTTAGTGAGAGATGGTAGGGTTCAGGTGTAGGCGTAATAAAATAATGTTCTTAAATATCTAAGTAAATTCTACTTTTCTTTTATTTGTATGCTTCGAAAATGATTGCGTTCTAAAAAACGGTGACATTTTTAAATTCTATACGCAGGCAGGTTCAATTTTTTAATCATGCAAATTTGGAATGGTGATCATTCGAACAATAAAAAATGGTTCCACGGTACACGCTTTATAATCAAACATTTTGCAATACTCCAAACGATATTTTATCACAATTTTAATTAAACGTATCTCTTTTGATACTGTTAACGGTTTAATTTCAATAGTGGACTTAAATTTGTACGCGTTCATTCGAATTTTGCGTCCGAAACGCGGAAAAACTGCGATTGCTCGGTATACCGTTAACGGATCGCTGTGCGCTAATGGTTGTAACGATCAACAACGAGTCCCCGCGTTTGTTTCGCGAAACACAGTTCCAAATAAACGATTCATAAACATCGTTTATCGGTATCGGAGGTTCATAAAGAAATCAACAGATCGCGTAAATAAATTGGTGCGTTACAAACTGAACCGCCATTACTGAAAATTTCAGCGGCCTGTGCTCTTTCCACCCCGACGCTCTGCAGCGCTGTTATTTGAAATTGAAAAATGTCCCCGTGAAAATCCCGATATCGTCGTCCGCCCGACTACACCCACCCTCCCACCCTTTTTCACTGAACACGAGAGAAACGTTGAATCGTAATTTTATCGGCCAATTTTCCAGCAATTTTGCGCCCATTTCCGCGAGACCCAGCACAACGAAAGCGCGCTCATAATCGCGAAACGCGTTTACTCGATCGCAACAACGGTTCCTCTCGGTGAATCCAGTCTGTTGACAAGATTTTTCAAACTCGCGAACGAAAAATTATTCCGGAAATGACGCGAGTGCTCGAGAAACTCGGGTAACTCGGTGAACTGGAAAGAATCTGTCAGAAGGAGAATGAAAATATTAGCGAGCAACTTGGACGCTATTTTATGCCGAAAAAGGAAAAAGGAATAAATATGTTTTTATTGCTCGTAATTGTAAGGATCAGGAAGTTAACTTGTTGACGGCGGAAAGTGTACGCGAGAAGGGATATTATTTTGCTAGTTAGCATTGGAAACTGATATAAATCGTATCTTGGTAATTTGTGGGGTCTTCGATCTTTATAGATACTTCATCTTCTTTTGAAAAAGGAGACACGAGATTATTAGAGTCTATTAGAGATCACGATTACTTCGGTTTCATGAGTCGCTACTAAATTTCGTCACTGAAAGATAGAAGGGTTGTGTGTGACTTTTGTTTTCTACATAAAATTATTAGCGGTTCTGTAAATAATTTTAAATTGCGACTATTATAATATTCCGAGGCCTTTAACAAGATCGCCATTACTATTTCGATCAAAATTATTTGCTTCGAAATTCGCAAATATGGACTCTATGAATAGAATTCTTTCCCTGCGATGGGATGTCTTTTTCATCTGCGATTCAGCAACTTTTAAACGTTCAATAGCGTCATTGTCGAACTGTTAATATAATTTCTATTTACAATACTCCAAGGACCTTAGCCCATTTATTTATTATTTGATTTTTATTTATTTAATAATTACAGAAAAATAGCATCTATGTTAACCCTTTGACTGCTAAAGGCGTATATATACGCCCTCTGTTAAAGTTGTCATATTCTGTGTTACATTATAAATTTTGGATTTTTTCTTTTATATTTATTTACCGATTATTATTGAAGGAATGTACAAAAGTTAAGTAAATTAAAATAGCTTAAAAAGTTACTTAATATAAATAAAAAAAATTGATATTTTTAATTTTTTTGCCATTATTTTATTTTTTAAACCATAAGAATATAGCATCAAATTTCCGAGTACTGTTTTGGTCACTAGTCAGTGTCCATCAGTCAGTGGACAACTAGTCGCAGCGACCGACAAGCGAAAAACGTACCGTCCATATTGATGGATTCGTCCGAGAGCGCGCCGCAGTCAAAGGGTTAAATTTTCCCAAGATGTTCCTAAAGCATTTAAATGGCCGACATCATCGTCATCCATAATAACGTCACGTTGTGCGAGTATCGGAATTAACGAATTCTTTCGCGGGTAGCAACCGTATAACAAAGACAAAGGCACGTTTTTTCGTTAATTCTTGGCAGAACCGGTGAGTGAGTCATTTGCAAATTATTCGCGTAACAAGGCGGACCTGTATAGCGTTGATGTAATCACACAGAGGCACGCGTCGCGTTCTCGTAAATCGTGATTACGGTCAGCCGACCGATCCTAACGAATCGACCGATAATATCCTGAATTATGGCCCTGCGAGTTGCGCGTACACCGAGCAAGCGGGGGAGCATCGTTTTCTGGCCTTGTTTTCCAGCCGCGCGGAAAACGTTCGGTTGGCAGGTAATTGATTCAGAAATGTTGCGCTCAAGGTGAAACTACCGCATTTCATCGGGCGTGGTTTACTTGAAACCGCCAATTGATAGCGCCGCGGCAAGAATTTTGAATTTTAATGAACCTCGACAAATATACAATTTTCTGCTCTCGCATAGGTATGTTAACTTGTTACTTTTAACAGATGAACGAAAAGAATTTTATACAATTTTCCGTTCTCGCATAGGTATGTTAACCTGTTACTTTCGACGGATAAACGAAAATTTGTTATTCGTTCGTTTGTTATTTTATTTTGGCGATTAAACTTTTAAATTAAAATTAAAATTGAAATTTTTGGTACAATATGATACATAATGCAATCGTGGGTAGCTATCATATCAGGAAAAGATGGCAAAAATAAAATTTATACGGTATGAATAATAATAATAGCAACAACCACAGTAATAAAAATAAAAGTAATAATGAAAATAGCTGATTAGAATAGAATAAGGTATTAAAGATAGACTGGTTACTAAAAAATTCCAAAGAATCACAGAAGAGATTAGAATTATGATCGTTTTAATACGTTAATAGATAATTTTTCCCGTCAACTGATTTTAATTTTAATGAAGTTCTCGTAATGGAGATTCTTAACAATTCTCGGATGGAAAGTATGTCGCGTTGGGGTGGGGGGTAGGAGTGTACCGCGAGGGAGGAATATTTTAGGCATCCCTTGGAGGAGGCTGCTTACGTAAGATCCTTAACGAGAAGGAATTTTGCGAAGGATTTCGGTTATTCGTCAATGGCTCGGAGAAAATTCTAAGGAACGCCGTTGATACCCGAAGTCGCTTCATTTTAAGTCATTAAAAAACCATGTGTATGTTTAAAGAATATAATTAAAAAAAAGTATAACTGTTAAAAATTGGATTCTATTCCTTTTTGTACTGAATTTATTATAATCAACTTTAGACGACCACGTTATTAAAGTAAATACGTATTATAATTAACATATGTCAGGATTAGTCTATTAATGACATAAATTCCAACAATAACAATACAATAAATAAAAATTGTAATGTCTTATAATGCTTATCTTATAATATCGCCGTAACAGCGATAACGGAGTGTAAAGGGTTAAAAATGGATGCACAAGAAATGTCCGTGAATCTAGTGTTAAAAATGGCCGCCGAAGCGGCGACAGGCAGATTCGATTTTCGAACGGCGACCGTTCGACGGTTAGTGAACGGAGTGAACGAAGGTGAACGAAGGTGAACAGGCTACGATTAGCACCGCCAATTATTCGAGCACCTGTGCCGCTACCTGAGCCAGCGATTGATCGACCTGGAAACCGGAAAACCGTGACGGAGAACGGACGCCAGTCTCGGAAGCAGTCGCGTTCGCGGAACTCTGCGATTAGCATAAGTTTCCCTGGGAAAAGTCGAGGTTGGGAAACGCTGCGTGCAGAACTTGGACGCGAGGTGCGTGTAACGGGTGACCCGAATTCCGGGGAGAGCCGCAGAGGCGGGAAAAGGAGGCGACGGTGCACGCGTCGACGGAGGAGGATGCATCGTTCGGCGCATAATAATGCGTGGCCGTCGCCGGTTCTTGTTCCCGACGCTGCCTCGAGGAAAATTAGAAAACGTTGATCGACTTTTATTCCTGCAGACGCTTCGGCACGCATCCTTCGTTAACGATGCGTGTACATACAGTGGCGGACAAAAGTTTAAGATGACAGGATTGTTGTGGATCGAATGAAGGATTCCTTAATTACTATTTTTATTTAACCCTCTATGGGCCGGTATAACTTTCAGGTTATATGCTAATTTATTTGAAATTTTAACAAATAATTTTAATTTTTTTCATGAGATGACGCATCGGTGTTAATTATATAATGTTCTATAATGTAAAATTATTTAAATTGGAAAATATTTTTTCATCTGCATATATAGGATTATAATTGTTAACTTTCCTATTTATTGATTAGGATAGAATAGAAATCTTATATATACTGTTATTTTTTTTTATTAATTAGTTTATTTATTTTCTTTGACCCTTTGGTCTTAAACTTTTGTCCGCTACTGTACCTCGTAAATTTTTTAATTAATTCGAAATTCTCGTGCCTCTTAAAAGGGGCTTCCGTAACTGTGGCTTTCTTTAATAATATTGTACATGTATAAAGGTGTAGAAATATAAAAAAAAAAAGAGAGAATATTAATTTTGAAATTAGAAAGCAAGTTTAAAATCATCTTCTGGGTTGTTGCCCTATTAAATTTGAAATTGCTGTAATAAATATTAGATCTGTGCAAAAATTTCCATCGTTCCACGAATACGTTACTGTGTCTGCTATATTTTCACTTCCTTTCGACTAGATCTCGACATCTTTTAACTGACTATATCGTGAAAATTTAAACAACAGCACAAACATACGGTGACATCAATTTTCACGATCGATGGCAATTTTTTTTCAGTGCACTCTAAATTGTGAGCTAACTCTCGCGTTCTCCGACTCTTTAGAATTCCTAAGTTTCGCGGCAAAGCGTGCGTGCGTGTGTTTATCAAATTCCGTTTGTCTGGGCATCGTTCAAAGAATCGCCGAACTACGTAATCCACAATTTATCCAGAATCCAGCCGTGAAATAATCCGCGACCGACAATAACCCAAAATGCAGTTGCCCGTTCAACCCCGGCGCCAAATCCTCGACCGCGCTCCTCTATTAACCTTAATCAGCTAGCGGCGAAGTTCGCGCATACAGCATGAAATCCAAGCTTACCCAGGCGCAAAGCCGCGAACAGGTTAAGACACAGAACGCTATATCTCCTCTGTTTCTCGTTACCTCTCGGCTTCCGCAACGGCCCTGAACTCTCTTCGAGATTTTCTAATCCAGGCAGCGCCGCGGCTTCCTTCCTCGTCCCGTGGAGAACACATCTCTTATGCGAACAGTAAGTTATTTACGCAAGACGGAAATAGATGCGACGTTAATTCAGAAACTGCTCTCTGAGGAATAGTACGGAAAACATTATATTTGGATACGATACGATAATTTTTATTAGTTTTACACGCCTTTGAATATGGAAGGAAGCAAAGTGCATTTAATAATTTTCTTTCACCGAAAAGGTAAAAATGCCAGAAAAGCGGCAAATATGATACGCGCTGTTTATGGTACCTTTTTCGATGATTACAAAATTCCCTTAATGGAAAAGGCTTCAACTCCTTCGATGAGATACAAAATTATGCACAGAAGTTTTTCGCTGAAAAACCTGAGAGATTCTGAATAGACGGAGAAAGGTTGTACAAAGGAATGGCACCTGTATAATTTAATAAATGTATGCTACAATTTAAATCCCCTGCGCTTTAATCTTCCTTCAAAATCGGCACAAACTTTTCGGACAACTCAATAATTTGAAGGGTGTGTGGTTTTTCTCTTGCGTATTGACACTTTCCTTTCGGCGACACAAACTTCTCCCTTCGTCCTGTAGATGTTCCCTGTTTTTGGGAGGATATAGGATGAAGGATCGAAAACAGGGGGGTCATCTGGGCACTGTATACGACACGACAAGGTGTGACATTCATAGAAGATAAAATTTCGACGTGAAACTCGTATACTTGTATTGTTACTTCCTTTTACCCAAAATTTCTGTAACGAAAAGTCGCAAGTTTCAGGACTTGTGTTGTATGAATTTCAACAGGTTCGTATAAAAGGAGCTGCACTGTACCGGCAACGTGCGTTTAGAGGCGCGTAACGGATGATCCGCATTCCGACGGTCTTACAATGAACCGAGTGGGAAGTCGAGCTGACTGATGCTCACGAGAATGCGTCCTCCGGCGCGGAATGATTTATGCACTTGCACGCCTCGCGCTGATTACACCTCTTCCCCCTCGATCTTCTATGCTACTCCGGACTAGAGTGTTGTTTCGCGGTCTATGCTCCTTCGATCTCTCTGAAATTGTGGCGAAAATCGGTCTCGTTAGGCGCGAAACGATCGAGACACGGCGGGGATTCGTTGAAAAATTCATTTTTTACGGTTTGTTAGGTATTTTTGAAATTATTTTATATCAGAATAATATCAGCATCGTTTCTTTGCGGTGACCCAATATTTACTCTGTAATTATGTTCTAAATATTTTAAACTTTTTCAATTTATCTTCAAATAGTTTTAAGAACAATGTATCCTCCTGTATAATTTTGTATTTAATTGTGTTCCTTTTAATTTTATTTTTTAATTATTTTTATTTTCACTGTGTTTATCCATCAAATAAATAAATTTTCGCTTCCTTTCGGCTATTGCTAGGTAACTGATTTGCGAACATTTAATTTTTAATTTAACATTCAATTTGCAACGATGACAACTTTTGCATAAACCTGAATTGAAGCAATTCGTTAGGAAACTTGATTTTATTCTGAAGTAAATCTTTAACTAGTCTCAGCTGATTTAATTCTTATATTACTAGTTATTATGTATTATATACGTTTAAATACATTTTTCAACGATCACTTTCGTTACATATAGCATCGTCAGATAAAGTTTGTGTTTGTGCTAAGTTCGAATTAGTAGACATAAAATCGTTTTGTCTCTTAAGTAATAATAACTATTCGAAGTGTTACGTTCCGAGAGAAGGAATTCATCGACGGCTGAACATAGCTTGGCTCGGCTCGTTAGTGCCTGAAAAGTGTTTCATAAATTAGAAATTTTTCTTCCATTACGATGTTTAACGTCCATTACGATAGCGTGCACACTTTCACCGCTGTTGTTTTATACAGGATGGACAACAAATATGGTTACTTTCTTTTAGAATCCGCCTGTTTATACTGCCCGACGTTCCTTGTTCGTTTAAAACTCATGTTATACCATAAAATAAATCTATGCTCGTAAACGATCTGCAGTGCCACGTTACAATACCAAGATACAGTAGCGGACAAAAGTTTAAGACCAAAGAAAACAAATAAATTAATTAATAAAAAATAGTACCATAAATAAAATTCGTATTCTATGCTAATCGATAAATAGTGTTCTACCATAATAATAATAATACTTTATAATACTTTATTGACGGATAAAAAATCCATTGGTATACAAAAACGAGAGGATAACTACAAGAATTATATAGCAATAATGCAAATTTAATATATAATACAGAAAATAATAGATAAAACAAGATAAGAAAGACAAAACTTAATAATTATGTAGTTAAGGTCTAGTTGAACCTAAATAGTGACATTTTGAAAGATAATAAATAATAAACAATATTTGCATACCACCAAACTGTTTTACATTGTCCTGTCGTCTTAAACTTTTATCACCTGTTGTGCATAATTCTGTATGAATACGATTCGTATAACTTTAACGTCCTGAACAGCGTAACCTTGAGAAGAAGAAAAATGTCGATCACAATATTCGAGTTGTTCTTCTGTCTCTTATTCTCATTACCCATTGTTGAGTGATCCACCCGTGCACAGATCGCGAACAGTTTCGCCTTGATCGTAAGATACGCCCCGGGGAATTAATCAGTTCTCACGCGATTAAATCCGCGCGAGAGCGAATCGCGCTGTATCGTCGTGGCATCTTTCAGGACTTGCACTCTCGTATGGCAACGGTTACGGTCGTTGAACAGCGAGGATGGAAAACTCGCGTCTCAAAGCGGGGATCCGTTTGAAAGCGCGGTGCAATTTCTCGCGAGAACGTAACACCGAAGTAGCCGACGAATTCCTTGGCACCGTTACGAAATTGCGATGCTCTTTGTCAAACGGAACACGGATTCTGCCGGGAGATCACAGGTGACTGTGATTAGCCAATGCGATCGCCAACTTTTTCATCTTCCGTTGCCGTTTCGATCTGGGGTCAAACTCGATGCTATTGAAAAGGTTATGAATTTAAAAAAAAAACAGAAAAGGAATCCAATTGACGCGCGCAATATCGCTAAACTGCACCTTACTATTACCTATTATGGATGTTAACCCTTTGCGCTCTAGAGGATGACTGTTAGTTACCAAATGATAGTTTCGCAAATTTACAGACTTTATTTAATTTATTTATTAGTCAGATTCAGAGGTTAAATAGTCGCATATGTAAATTTTAGTATATCACTTAACTAAACTAAATGACTTTTAACGTAGGTGAATCTTAGTAAATATTTCGAATTTGAATAGGGTTGAAGTTAGTCGCCAAATGATAGTTTCGCAAATTTTCAGACTTTATTTAATTTGTTTATTAGTCAGACTCGAATTAAATAGTCATGTATGTAAATTTTAATATGTCACTTAACTAAACTAAATGACGTTTGATATAAGCAAATCTTAGAAAATATTTCGAATTTGTAAATTTTTGAAGTTAATATCATTAGTCGATTAACAGTCACCTCTCGAGTGCGAAGGGTTAACACTATTCCTACCACAACCGGTCAAATGACTGTTTTTGAAATTTCGATTAGAATTTCATATACACAACATAATCGAGACGCCTTTAAACTTTAGACTTTTTCTCAAATATACGTATAATATATTTTTCAATATTCACTTCTTTTTTCATTGTTTATTTTTTCAGAAAAATTTGTAGTCTGTTTTATGCGGAAATATCGCGGTAGGAATACGTATACGTGAAGTGTCGGTAGGAATAGTGATTAATAATTATCCGACATAGCCGTCGAGTTGCCGTTGGCGCTCAAGGATGGCCCAAAAATTTGCCTGCTTTCCGGAGAATCCGAACCTTTACAGGTGGTTTTCGAAGGGTTGTCACAGTTATTTTTAACTCTCCATCATCGCACGTATTTATTAATTTATTTAAACGGGTCGTACTCTTTGTGTACGTAGTTACATAAAAGTAGAAGTTTAAACAGACCACAAGAACAAGAGAAGAGAAAGAAAAAAGGTTGCAAATGTACGAACATCATAATATTAAAAACTATAGGATAATGTTAGGTAGAACGAGATTACGAAGAACGAATTACATTAACAACAGTAGTTTTAATGGCCTTAAATATTCTAAACTTGATTCAATTTACGACCGCTACTTAAATAAACAGGGGTGACGTTAAATTGGAGAAATTTTGAAATGTAGCGTGAATGGAATACCAGTGATAAAACGCTTCACAAATTGAGTGACATTGTAGGTTGTAGGTATCTTCCCCCAAAATCAATCTGGGTCGTTTCGATCGACGGATCGACAACGGAGGGTTAATTGCAATTATGTTCATGGGATGCTAGGAACCCTTAACGTATTAACAAAAGAATGAACAAACGATACAAAAAAAAAAGAATTATCAACCAGTGATAGAAAAATTTGATATTGTTTAACGAATCGATGCAACAAATTGCACAACACACGAATATCTTCCGTCAATGTCGATCTTTCAATGCTCGCTTTCAAATTCCGCGATTTTATACGTTTGGTTTCACGCGCACAACGCCACCCTGTCGTCCCCCGGTTGACGTTAATTCATACGATGCACACTGTGTAGTCAAGTTATCGTGTTTATCGATAAGCTTATCGGATATAAGCTGTATCGATCCGTCGCTGAGCGGGATGTACGAGGCTGGGTGGCGCGCGGTCGCGTTATGAGGCCGCTGATGTATGAAACTTTAACAAGTATCGAAATCACTATGGTTGGATTATACTGTGGAAACAGCCAGCGTACTCCTTCTAACGAAACAGATTTATCATCGTGCTTGTGGATTCTAATTTTCGAACGGATTTTAACCCTTTGCGCTCGAATGGTGACTGTTAGTCACCAAATGATTGTTTCGCAAATTTTCAGACTTTAGTTTGTTTGTTTATTGGTCAGATTCAGAGGTTAAATAGTCGCATATGCAAATTTTAGTATATCACTTAACTAAACTAAATGACTTTTGACGTAGGCGAATTTTAGTAAATATTTTAAATTTGAACAGGGTTGAAGTTAGCCGCCAAATGATAGTTCCGCAAATTTTCAAACTTTAGTTTGTTTGTTTATTGGTCAGATTCAGAGGTTAAATAGTCACATATGTAAATTTTAGTATATCACTTAACTAAACTAAATGACTTTTGACATAGGCGAATTTTAGTAAATATTTTAAATTTGAACAGGGTTGAAGTTAGTCGCCAAATGATAGTTTCGCAAATTTTCAAACTTTAGTTTGTTTGTTTATTAGTCAGGCTCGGGGGTTAAATAGTCATATATATAAATTTTAGTATATCGCTTAACTAAACTAGATGACTTTTAACATAGGCGAATCTTAGCAAATATTTCGAATTTGAAAATTTTGATTTTTGAAATTAGTATCATTAGACAGATAGAGTATCATTAGAAATGATAGTTTCGCAAATTTTTAGATTTTAGTTAGTTTTTTTATTAGTCAGATTCAGAGGTTAAATAGTCACATATGTAAATTTTAGTATATCACTTAACTAAACTAAATTGCCTTTAACATAGGCGAATCTTAGTAAATATATCTTAGTAAATAATTTGAACAGGGTTGATAAATGTCAATTTTACCGGAATTGTTTTAAGAATAGACGTTCCATACAAATTCTGTGTATGAATTGCACAATTTGATGCAATCAACTTCAAGTATATATGCATCGTAATGGTATCTTATAGCTTCTGCTGTAAGTTCAATAATGTCGCTTGTCTCGGCCGACTTCGACCGACCAAGTATTCTCCAACCGCGTTCTTTCACGTCTCTTTGACATCCCGTTAGCTCGCTGCACGACCGTACACTGTCACGCGTTAGCACAAACACACACACATAGACAAACACATCCTTGGAACTTTCCTTTAATTCATCCTTCCGAACGATCGCAAACGCGTCGCCTGCTCGAAACTGTCCGTCCTTTGACCACTTTCTATCGTTGCGTGTAATACAGCGATCGGGAAAGATAAATTGCGCCATGAAGCGTCATTTGACAACTCTTGTACAATCATAATTTAGAAAGCGAGAGGAAGCTAAAGGATAAAACGCGAAATTTGCACAACTCATGGCACTGTTCTGACTTGGATACAATATCTGACGCGTCTTGATGCTACGTTATGACTGACCATCATATTTTTACTCTGTAAAATTTTTAATTTGTTAATCTTAACTTTTTCTTTTTTGTTACGTAGAATACCTTGTGAGTAAATGGGTAATAATAATTAATACAGTTTATTTAAACAACAACTGCAAACACAATGAAATGACGAAATGTAACATAAATTAATCACACTGAAGATTGTTTCGTTCAGCACACACACAAAATTGTTATATCTATATCTCTCGTCTCTATGATTGCTTTTTATCCGTTTTGCCCTCTCGATACTCTTTCTATCCGTACCATACATATACAAATCACATAAATCACACTTATCCTGCCATACAAACATTATCCTCTCTCATACCCCATACTATTATGATAACCATATTACCTCATACCAAAATTAGGATATTTTTCGTCCTCATATAATAATTTTCAAACCTTTTTAGAGCTTTGTATAAAGTATTAAACAGTTCAAAGTGAACAGAGTTAACTCCAACCCGGTTCGCATTGCAAGGGTTGAAACGTTTCCCATTTCTGTGTACAGCTCTTTCAATCCCCATTAGATATCTACAGATATATATATAATGCCATTCCACTAGTGTTCACGCTCGAAGCACACCACTTGCAGGTTCCAGCAGAAAGCAGCCCGCTAAAATCAACCCTCAATTCGGCGGTCAAGTTAATTTCGAGAGGGAACAAGTTGATTCGCTCAAAGGACGGCCAAGCTGGGATAACAATCGCACCGAACCGATTCGTTACAAATGGTCGGCTCTAATTTTTGTGAACAATGCACACCCTCCCGCATCCTCTATTCCGAACTATCGCAAGTCAGAATTTCGCCCGTCGAATTTCACGGAGCTTCGTTTAATCCCGTTTCGCGAGCCGCGGCTAATCGAGAATGCGAAATCCAATCAGCGTTGCAAAGCGGCTGAAAATTAGTTTCGCCTATGAATATCGAAGAGGCACCGCGGGTCTTTGCCATCGAGTTCTCTCTATATCTCTATCTCTCCCTCCCACCTCTCTCTTTCTCTTTCTCTGTAGCCTAAGCGAACACACAGTGAGTAGTCTGGCCTTTGTTCTGGCTGCCTCGCGTTTGCGAAAACGTGGCGTTTCTCGCGCGCCCCAATTTATGGGGTCGGTTGCATCGAAATGAAGCACATACTGATACACGCTCACTCGCTAACTCACGTACACTCTCTCTCACTCACACTCTTTTTGTCCCTCTCTCTCTCTCTTTCTCTCTCTCTCCCTTTCTCTGTCCCTATTTCTCTCTCTCTCTCTCACACACACACTTACTTACTCACTCACTCACTCACTCACTCACTCACACTCTCTTTGTCTCTCTCACTCACTTACTCACACACACACACACTCTCTCTCTCACTCACTCACTTACTCACACACACACACACACACACTCTCACTCACTCACACTCTCTTTGTCTCTCTCACTCACTTACTCACACACACACACTCTCTCTCTCTTTCTCTCACTCACTCACGCTCTCTTTGTCTCTCTCTCCTCTCTCTCTCACTCCCTCACTCACTAACACAAAGGAATATAGGAGAGCTCCGTGTCCCGTGGAGATAGAATATGACGAGCAGAACTTCGGAAAGTTCGGAATTAAACGAGAGAACCTCGTGCTGTTAGAGGTGGGTCGTACCGCGTTTGATGTATTGGTGTTAATCGACCCGGTTCACAATCAGTTTGTTTTGTCGTCCGCCTGTCGTTCGATCGTCTGCCTCATGAAAATTTCAGAGCCCGCTCTTGAGGCAGAAGTGGCTGTGGAACTCCCATAATTTCGTTCCTAGTCCATTATGATGCATGAAAGTCGAGCTCGTGAGTTACGTATGAACTAGATCTCGGAGCATCGACCCTTAAACGGTGCAGATTGCGATCGTTTTAATACTCGTCGCTACACCTCTTTCAATCCATTTTATACGAATGCCACAAATACCTCTAAACCAAAGTTTCTTTTAACAGGTCAATATTAATCCTTTGTGCTTGAGAGGTGACTGTTAATCACCAAATGATAATTTCGGAAATTTTCAGACTTTAGTTAATTTGTTTATTGGTCAGATCCGAAGATTAAATAGTCATATATGTAAATTTCAGTATATCGATTAACTAAACTAAATGACGTTTAATATCTGCAAATGTTAGTAAATATTCTGAATTTCAAAATTTTTGAAGTTAATATTATTAGACGACTAACAGTAACCTCTCGAGTGCAAAGCGTTAATACAGTAACATTTAACATTTTGGTTTTGGAACAAGAAATTGTTCCTTCGAAAATTTCATTCCCTCCACGTGCATCCTTCGATGATTAGAATTGTTTTAAAAATTATCTTTCACCTTCCAAAGAAACACAACAGGCTATAGCTGTCTCTGCACCGTGAGGTCAATGATAGTCGGGAATTATGCGCGCGAACTATCGTTATCAGCTCCCGGCATCGAATCCGGAACAATGAGCCGCTGTTTGTCGATATTTCAAGGCACAGCCGAGCGCTGGCGAGCGAGCGACAGATTTCGAAGAGCAGAGAGGCGACCACGAGACCTGTGGATGAAATTCGGGTTTCGTGTACAGGCACGTTCCGTTCCATTCGTTTCCCGATTCGTGATTTATCGTGCCCCGATCCGGTGATCTACGTTTCTTCGAGCGAAAATCTCCGTTTGCTCGCGACGGACGAGGCGGACGATTGTCGATCGTGCGACACCTGTCTAGTTAAAGGATCGCTCGAAACCGAATATCAGAAAAGGATGATCGAGATATGATAAATTGTCGCCTATAATTTCTGCAGAAATTACGAGGATTCGTTTTGTTTTCTGAAATTGCGTTCGAACGTTAGATTCCGCGATGGAGAACAAAGCAAATGAGAATTTTTTACAGCATCGTCCTCAAATTTGTGATACTTAAAATTTACAATACAGATTCCGTTGTTAGAATTTATTAGTGTCCCCTTAATTTCTATGCAGAGATTCTATACTTAATGTTGCCTACACAAAAATTTATTTTACTTCTCCAAAATACTCCGTATATTCTTGCCCAATGTTCACCCCATGAAACCCCATATCTCCACCATAAAATTTCCTCAATTCTTAACACGCACACATACAGACTGTCTTTTTGTATCGCTGTTCACTTTATCAATATCATGCATAAACAAATTACACAAATCATACTTCGCCGCACTCATTCCACAACACGAAACTTAATGTTTATTCATACGTTAATCATACACACTCCACACTCATCCTTTCATACAAACATTCTTTTTCATATCCCGCACTCTATGATTCCACAACAACACACACACATACCCACACCTCTCACCTCACCTTTCTCGGTTCCACAATATTTTGGTTTTCAGCCACCCTCCAACTACCAATTCAGAGACCAAATCGTCAACCTATGCGCGTCGCGTGTGCAGGCCGTCGACGAGGGGGTTAACTATCGATAGAGGAAGGGTAATAGAGCAGCACGAGGATCTGTCGATATTCCGGTCTCGGTCCCGCGCGCATCGGGCGACAACGTTCGCCACGGAGGATCCATCATACCCTTGCGCCCTCCGCGATTGTCGGGGGTTTTATGCGCTGCCGCGTGTTCCCCGGTCTCGCCTGTTTCCTGGACACGCGGTTGTAACCGTAGGCGCGTCGCGACGCCCACCACGGCGGTGATCGATGCCTGTTCGTGGCGACAGAGTTACGCGAGGGCGACGAACAGAACACTGTCTCGCTTCGATGTTCCTCTTTCGCCCTGCAGGGCCTCGTACACCGGCGAACTCTGTAGGTCGAGGGACCCGATGGCTAAGTGACCCTTAACCCCTTGACTACGGCAGACTTTGATATGTACTGGTCGTACCACACGGCAGGGATTGAGTTACGATGTGCGCCGAGAACGGCGAATTTTTGGTGTCAGAAAGCCAAACTGTGTGAAGTGCCTATAGGCGCTTTCAGTGTCAGAAAGTCAAACTGTGTCGAGCGCCTATAGGCGCTCTCAGTATCACAAACGCAAAATTTCTAAGCGCCTACAGGCGCCCACAGTAGTCAAGGGGTTAAAGAATGAAACACCATCGAGAGAATTCCAGAACCAACCAATGCTCAAGGAGTAAGTTGGTTCAAGAAGGAACATTCAGCTATTGATTGTTACATAGCAATCAAAGAATAAAACTGAGGCAGCTATGAGTGGGAGGAGCTCGCTTGCTGCATAGCTGAGATGGAAATGATGATGATGCACTGCCTCGTAGCTTCTGTTCTAGACGGCGAGAGATGAGAGTTATGCTGTGGGAATGACGGAAATATTTTATAGACGTTGTAGTTCTAACGAAACGTCACGTTGTTTCTAAATTGAACCTTCAACCCCCTGCACAGGGGTATTAGGGATTTATGTGGTGATTTTGAGAATTATTACAGAGGTCCCGGTGAAACCGATTCAAATTGACCCATCGCGAATATTTATCGTTTCTTCGCGCTTAAACGATGTGCTTTATGTTTCTATACCTACTTTGTAAGAGTGTATGCTGTGGGAATGAGGGAAATATTTTATAGATGTTGTAGTTCTAACGAAACGTCGCGTTGTTTCTAAATTGAACCTTCAACCCCCTGCACAGGGGTATTAGGGATTTATGTGGTGATTTTGAGAATTATTACAGAGGTCCCGGTGAAACCGATTCAAATTGACCCATCGCGAATATTTATCGTTTCTTCGCGCTTAAACGATGTGCTTTATGTTTCTATACCTACTTTGTAAGAGTGTATGCTGTGGGAATGAGGGAAATATTTTATAGATGTTGTAGTTCTAACGAAACGTCGCGTTGTTTCTAAATTGAACCTTCAACCCCCTGCACAGGGGTATTAGGGATTTATGTGGTGATTTTGAGAATTATTACAGAGGTCCCGGTGAAACCGATTCAAATTGACCCATCGCGGATATTTATCGTTTCTCCGCGGTAAAACGATGTGCTTTATGCTTCGATACCTACTTTCTAAGAGTGTACAAAATGGTTTCTAGCTGTTGTTTCGCTAGAAGCTCTTAGTAAACTTGTTTTCGTTGGATTGTATATTTTTTTTACTTTTGACGGAGCATAACTTAACGAGACGATAAAATAGATGAAACGTGAACGATAAATTTGCTGGCGCAAACAGTATTCAAGTTAATGAATATGTTTGTTCGAAAACTGTTGCTAGAAGGATCGATGAAACAGTTTTATTTTTTAAATTTACGTCGAAATTTTTCAACAGCCTCTGCATGTCAAAGTTAATGGAACAAATTTTTTTCGAAGCCCTTGTATCTTCGTTCGTTCGAAAAATTCCGATCACGGAGTAATAATCAATCCGTGATATTGGACGAATTTAACGAATTTCGGGATCATTTCCATCGCTCTTGCAGCTAAAAATTCTGACAGCCAAAACATACCTCGTTACGATGCACTCGTCTGTCGAGATTTATCAGAGTCGTTTCCATCGACCGAGTAACGGTCAGTTTAATCGTATAAAACCAAATCAACCAAAAACTCTGGCCCTCCTCATTACAGTTCAACTGAATCGAGCGAACGGCCATTTTGTCGGTACCCGGTGTATACATTAGTATATATATTAATTTCGTCATGCCAATTTGCAAAAGTGACTCCACTTTGTCTATGAGATACATGGCAGATCGCGCGATAGCAATCTCTCTCTCTCGCTCTCTCTCTCACACACACACACACAACCCACTCACCCCCTCCACCCTCTCTATGTCTATCTATTTGTATCTTTCTGACCCCTTCACCTTCTCTCTTTCTCCTTTTCACTCATCTCTTCTCTCCGCTCTCTCCCCTTCACTCTCTCGCTTTCTCCTCACTCATCTCTCTCTCCCATCTCTCCCCTACCCTTCTCTCTCTTACCCCTCCCACCCCTACCCTTCTCTCTCTCTCCCATCTCTCCTCTACCCTTCTCTCTCTTACCCCTCCCACCCCTACCCTTCTCTCTCTCTCCCATCTCTCCCCTACCCTTCTCTCTCTTATCCCTCTCGCCCCTTCAGCCTCTCTCCCTCTCTCGTCACCCTCTCGCACTTTGTCTCTTTCTCTCTCTCTCACACCCACACACTCTCTATCTCTCTGTTTCTCTCTAATTACGTTGATTTTCATCGAGAGGAGACAAAGAGCTGAACGCCGTGCTTTTCCGATCCTCGTAATTTTCACTTCCCGCGGCCTGGCCAGCGCATACCGGTGCCACATATCACGATCACGGGATGAAAGTGCAAATGAAGAGAAAGGGATAGCTGGGCTGCAAAATCGTCGGCGAAAAATTCTCGCCTGAAATTCAGGCCGACCTCGGTATTTGTCGGCTTTGTTCCACGGGATCCATGGTTTAGCATTCTTTTCCTATAGACCTTCTATTGTATACGATAAAACGCCGACTAATTGTACAGAATTTCTGATTTAGGCGATATTTCGTGATTCCAACACCTTTTCGAAAGATTTGGCGATACGCTCGTTTTAGAATAAAGATCGGAGGAATCCAAAAATTTATTTCTAGCTTTCATTTTTTTGTGAACTTTCTAATTCCTTCAATCAATGTATCTATACGATTTATCGATGTTCAACCTTCCGATTTTCTATACTTTCTATTTCCGGAAGTCGATATACTCGTACGGGTGTGATGGCATTGAAAAGTGTACAAAAACACGGAAAACCAAAGAATTCCTCGTCTTCTCCGACATCGAGATATCTTTGGAAGCTGTTCAATTCGGCGAAATTAATTACGCAACACAAGGGTCGACATGACGAACGGCCGCGTTCGTCGTCGTCGTTCGTTTGCTTTTGTAATTACAATAATTAGAATTGCTCTTTTTCCGAATAAGGACGTAGTGGAGATCGTTGAGATCTTTGATTCGTGTCGAGTGCTTCGCAAACGATTTCTATAACACCAACGGCGAATATTAAATAAAGGGGAAAGAAAAAGAAAAAAAAAAGACGAAGTAATGAGTATGGCGTTCAATGGAGTCGGGAAACCGGGTCAAGCCGGCTCTTCACCTTATTCCATCCACCTCGAACCTTCGAACACGCTCTATTCTCGTCTCGGTGCGCGAGCGCGAATACGCTGTGAGGGATTGATAATTATTTATATGTATTACGGAAACCGGCTATGGTTTATAACCACGGGGTCTGGGCCTGACCATCCCATATCCCTTGGGTCAGACCTCACTTCTGCCAGTAAATTCCCTCTCCCGAATTTTTCCCTCCACCTTCCAATTGTCCACTTTTCTCTCCCATCTCCCATTTTTCCAAACCCTTAAAATCACTCTGCATTCGCACCCACTGTTAAGGATTGATAATTATTTATATTTATTATGGAAATTGGCTCTAGCTTATAACCACGGGGTCTGGACCTGACCATTCCGTATCCCTTGGGTCAGACCACCATTCTGCCAGTAAATTCCCTTTCCCGAATTTTTCCCTCCACCTTCCAATTGTCCACTTTTCTCTCCCATCTCCCATTTTTCCGAACCCTTAAAATCGCTCTACATTCGCGCCCACTTTTAAGGATTGATAATTATTTATATTTATTATGGAAACTGGCTCTAGCTTATAACCACGGGGTCTGGATCTAACCATCGCATATTCCTTGGATCAGAGCCTAACTCACCCGGGTGACCACCACCTTTCTGCTAGTAAATTCCCTTTCCCAAATTTTTCCCTCCATCTTCCAATTGTCCACTTTTCTCTCCCATCTCCCATTTTTCCAAACCCTTAAAATCGCTCTGCATTCGCACCCACTGTTAAGAATTGATAATTATTCAAAGCTATTCGAAACAATTTTTATTCGTTTCAAAAGTAATTTTAATTACTTTTTTTAAATTTTTTCTTTTGAATATTTATATTATTAATTAGATTTGTGGTACTTGAGAGGCACACTTGGAGCCATACTGAGATCTCTCATTTTTTCCACAACAAAACGCTGCCATTGATTCTACTTGCTCTTGTTATCAGTCAGTCTTGAACTAGTATTCTTCAAAGTTCATCAAATGCATTTTCTATTTTTCCAAAGTACAATTTTTAATAAATTGTAACAACACTAACTCAAGACCTAATAACAAAAGTAAATAGAATCAGTGGCTTTGAAAATTGAGGAAAAAGTGGAAGACCTTCCTCTACATACGCGCCTCTTTCAGCTTCCTACGATTTTTCTCGTCCAACTATTGACACGCAAGTTGAACCGTGTGCCCGCGTGTCTCGTAAATTTGTAGAACACCGGTGGAGGATGTCCCTGGAAGTTGAGTCCGGAATCAGTTGCGCCGGTTGGAGTTTCCCGTGGAAGTCGGCCGCGATCGCTTCCGATTGTTCGGGCGCCCGGCGACGCTTCCGCGAAAAGTTTTCAGCTGCACCTCTAGACAACTTTGCCTCCTGTCGTTTTGCCTTCTTGATGATTGCAAGAGATACATAGGTACCCACTTTTCCTCCGTTGTGCTGTACAATCGAGCGCGCGCCTGCTTTTTCAGGGGAGAATCGAGGTCGTGCATATTCTGTTTCCTCTGGGAAGCTTGGGAAAGCAAACGGAACGACTCACTAATGAACACGATAATAATATTGATAATTCTAACGTTACTATCGATACAAATATAATATTGATAATTCTAACGTTACGATCGATACAAATATAATATTGATAATTCTAACGTTACGATCGATACAAATATAATATTGATAATTCTAACGTTACGATCGATACAAATATAATATTGATAATTCTAACGTTACTATCGATACAAATATAATATTGATAATTCTAACGTTACTATCGATATAAATATATATTGATAATTCTAACGTTACTATCGATACAAATATAATATTGATAATTCTAACGTTACGATCGATACAAATATAATATTGATAATTCTAACGTTACGATCGATACAAATATAATATTGATAATTCTAACGTTACTATCGATACAAATATAATATTGATAATTCTAACGTTACTATCGATACAAATATAATATTGATAATTCTAACGTTACTATCGATACAAATATAATATTAGAAATTTTAACGTTACTATTATTACAAATATAATTATTTTAATATATAGTTATAATTATTACTAATGTACTGAATGAGATTGAATGAGACGGAAAAGATATAAAAATCACAGGAATATATTAAACGAACTCGTCAAACTAAAAGATACAAAGAATACGCATAGGGAAACAGGTACACGACTGGTTAGAAGAAAAGGAAATTTAAACTTAAAGTCCTCTATAAAAATTCCCGACCTCGGCGCTGAATTAAATTGATTAAATATTAAATAATAATAATAATATAAAATTTGTAAGTTTACAGGAAAACAGACAAAATATTAGATTTTAATAAATTAATACTATATAATTTATACATTTATATTGATCGATAAAAATTCCCGCCTTCAGCACTAAATTAAATTTATAAATATTTATCTGAATATTTTATTGATAAATATAAAATTTATGAATTTATGGGAAGACAGACGAAATATTAAGATTCTGTCCTGCATCAACAGAATATTAATATCATATATTAAATTAAAAATTGAAATGCCGTATCATACAAATATTTACATCACCGATATTCAAAATTTTCGCAATATCGTAAGTAACATTCAAATTCGACAGGATTAATCGAATCATCATCCGTATTCCTCGTTGAAGTTACGAATTCGATTAGTTCCGTGAAATTTTCTCGACATCGTTGTCCCCTTACAGCATCTTGTGTTCTCGGTGTGGCTGTTTCTTCACCTGCACTTAACTTCCAAGGTACCGCTGCGCGCAATGGTACCCACCTCTGGTTTACGACACCCTGCGCGCTGTCGTGATGCGCATATAATGCTTTCAATTCTTGAATGGCCGTAAAAACGCGCGGAGAATATTCTTCCCGCGGAAGCATGGCCCTACGAGGCTCGAACACTCGGGAACAAACGCTTCTTTTGCCACCGTAAAGCAACATCTCGTGAGAGACTTCTTTCCGTCACGTCGCATCGTAGAAACAACGTTGCTTCTCCTTCAGGGACGGACCAAGCGGGTGACAAACATGGCGGCCGCCAGGGGTTCGAAAAGGGTACTCATTGAAAATAATAAATTTGAAAATGAAAATGCATCATTACAGATGCACACGATTTATTTATCTTCCTTGTTCCTTTTCATATTAAAATTCGACACGTATATATCAACCTGTGTATTCAAAAAATCCCTTAACTCTTTGATCGTCATTGTTGGATTTGGGAAAAAAGCATTATTTAACCCTTTATGGGCCTGTGTAACTTTCAGGTCACATGCTAATTTATTAACATTTTAACAAATAATTCGCTTTTTTCGTGAGATGGCATATACGTATTAATTATATACTGTTTAATAATGTAAGATTGTTTAAACTGAAAAATTTTTGTTCATCTGCATATATAGGATTATAATTGTAGATTTATCGCTCCATAAATTTTTTTATACTTAAAACAAAAATTCGGCCCATAGAGGGTTAATTTGTACCTCCCCACCTAAAGGTGTGCCGGTCGGAGGCAGGTAATTTTCGGACCGACCCCCCCGACCCTATGAGTGTAAGGACGACCAGGAAAGAATAAAGGCTAGTCATTCAGAGGAATTTAGAGAAAGCGGACCTCGAGTTGTTCTTGTTTAATCCAAGTACCCTTGCTGCCCATCCCTAACACGCGTAGCATTTAGCGCATCTCCGCGACTTTGGTTATTTCAATTCAACAGTCATGTTGAAATCACATGTTTAGCTCAGAGCATTACAGGAGTACACCGCAGAAGATGCAATATTTCACAGAAATTAATCTTTCATTTTCGACGTTCTACAATTTTTAATTTAGCATTTTTACTTCCTAACGAAACTGTACACCTTTCTCTAGCATCTGATCGGGTACAAAGGACAGAGTATTTGGGATTGAAATTTTGTGAAGTAGAATTTCTCTCTACGAAGAAACTTTGACGCAATTCGGAAATGGAATTGAAGATCTTCTTGTCGTCGCGTGTGCCTAGGATGTTCGACGTTCCGGAAGCGCGTGGAACAGCAAGACGCGACAGAGTTGAACGTTTTTCTCGTTAAAACGAAGATTAATTCGACGAGTGGCCGTTGCAGTGATGCGTTTCGTTGAGACGAGAGAAATTAATGGTAATCCGTGCGCGTCGGATGTACGTCTTTGATTAATCGAAAGAAATCACAGAAACGAGGCGGGGGGAGGGGTTGGCAAGAAAACTTGGCCAGTGATTTATCGTTTTGTCCGAGCGAAGGGATTCGGTCCACGGTATCGGACATTTCTTTCGTTTCTTGCTGAAACGAACAATCCTCTACAAATTCCACTACCTAGTGTGTACTCAGAACATCGACCGTGATTGCGTGCCATTTTTCACTCAAACATTCTTTGAAACTTCACATTTTTAAAGTTGTAAATCTCTCGAATTTCACGTTGGAAATTCTGCTCAGCTAATGTTAGTTTTTATTGTAATTGCGGTAATTCGTTGAAGTATTATAATCAAGTTTTTATTTGACAAAAATATAGCTCGGTAAATTCTGTAAATATTAATTACAGGATAATGATGGAATATTAAGTTGTAATTCTAATTACTGCAGTGGTAATATAGGAAATGTTCTATAAAATGTAGAACGGAAGATGGAATTCAGGTGTGAAAAATAAAAGTGAAGCGATTAAAACTTAATAACAATATATTTAAAACAATTTAACAAAACAACTTAAACGACTTTACAACTTAGCAACTTTAACACTCTTTCTACGTTCACAACCAAACCTTTCTTCTACGTTAGTCAAAAGCTTTCTGCCTCGCGCTCGCATTTTCCCCTTTCATATATTCTTCCAAACACTCGTTTCCTTTCATTCTAATTGTCAACCTTTCTCACTCTACGCATTCGGCCACGACCACCCAGAATTTCTCAGTCACACTGTTTTCCAAAGTTCTCATCTTTCACGCCTTAGAAACATTCTGCGTTCGCACGACAATCGCCCAACTCAAGTACTCTTCAGACTTTCCCAAACTCGCATCCACTCGATCGCATTCTTACAGTAATTCTAATGATAAATACGAAACACAAATATATTTAATACATAAACTTGGAGACATAAATGGTAACCAAAGACAATAGTATCAAAGAAAAGAGAACACGAGCAGATTACGTGTAAATCTATGAAGTATAAAACGGTAGTCGTAATGTCACAGGACCATCATAGATGCCGCAATTACATAATTACTTTATTTAATTGATTTTCAACAGATAAAAACATAAAGCATGCAAGAAGGTGCATGTACAAATCAAAAGAATCGCGTGGTAAGTTCAGAATCGAGTTCGCGAACAAAAATTCCTGTATAGCAGGAGCAAATATTGTTTCTACGAAAATTCAAAGGATCCCTGTTTTCGATTCCACGCGAGGATAAAAAAATTCATCCGTGTGATGATTACTTCTCTCTCGAATGAAAAGCAAACAGCTGACAGAAGCATCAGGTTGCGTTTATCGGGGTAAAATGTAATATCGTTGAAAGGAGGGAATCCACCTGCAATATCTACCTGGCAAACGTTGCAATAACACAAATTAGTCGGTTCTCAAGCGATGGTGATACCGCGCGTGCCCGTGGACAAAGGGTTCGCTCTGAATTTCGCGTGTCTTAAATTAATCGCTTTGCTGAATTCGTGAAATTCGCGAAATGTTTCTGTCCGTCCTTTCTTTCTCTCTCTCTCTCTCTCTCTCTATCTGCCTCTGTTCTCCCTTTCTGTCTCTCTCTCTGTCTCTCTTCCCCTTTCTCTGTCCATCCTCTCCCTATTTCTCTCTCTCTTCTGTTTCTCTCTTTCTGCCACTCTCTCTTCTGTCTCTGTCTCTTTCTCTCTCTCTTCTGCTTTCTCTGTCTATCCTCTCCCTATCTCTCTCTGTCTCTTTCTCTATTTCTCTCTCTCTTTCTTCCCCTTTCTCTACTTATCCTCTCCCTATCTCTCTCTATTCTCTCCGTCTCTTTCTCTATTTCTCTTTCTCTCCCTGTCTCTCTCTCTCTAAGTTTGTCTCTTTATCTATCTGTCTCTCTCTGTCTCGTCTCTCCCTGTAAATCACCGGACAACGACGAGTCCCGTGCAATTACAATTAATTTAAAGTTAGCTGTTCGCGAATTCTGTCGCCCCCTCGCTCCACCCGAAGCATCCACAATTGCGTTAGTTTTGCAAATGAAACCGGCTATTCTTCGCCGCGATTTTTGCGAACTCGCACAGTTTATCAAACAGGACCGTGTATCATACCACCACTTTTTATCGCTGCGTTATTCTACAATTTAATAGTAACGTAACTTTCAAGCTTGGCCGGTGGCGACGCGATAACCGAGAACGCCGAAATGAAACGTGAAATATATTCGGTGCTTTTAATATAGTAAAGGATTTTAATTAATGCTGCAACAGTTTCACAAGTGTTGTTTTTTTGTGATATTTCACTGAATATTTCCGTGTAAATTTTGTACACCGTTTATGACATGTAATAAGTACAATTTTATAATAATAGCGAGTAATATCAATTTTACAATTTTACAATAATCGTGAATAATACCAATTTTACAGTTTTACAATAATCGCGAATAATACCAATTTTATAATTTTACAATAATCGCGAGTAATACCAATTTTATAATTTTACAATAATCGCAAGTAATAACAATTTTGCATTTAAAAAAAAAAAATTGAGAAATTTTATTCTTTGATAAAATAAAATTAAAGATTATCATGATCTGTAAAATGATCTCGCTTTCGTTGACAAGTACTATTCTTCTTATCAATCACCGTTCTCCACCTTCGCCTGACATTAAACCTGAACATTTCCAAAGATCACCGGTCGTGTAGGGATCGAGGAGGGAACTCTCTCGGCGTAAAGGTTAACGAAATGGCAGAGGAACAGCGAAACTTGGCGCATAAGAGAGCTCGCCAGGAACGCTCTCTTAGACTCTACAGGCAATCTTGACTGTGTGTAGTAAGTTCAAAAGAAACTATCCACGCGTGCTTCTTCGTTTCCCAATGTGCCCCGAATCTAACTGCTCCATTCTTTGGAGAATGATTCAACAAACCTTGTTAACGTTAAACCTCTCGAAACTGTTCCAGTAGAATATTCCAGCCTGCTGATCCGATCATTTAATCAGATTAAGATCTGATCTGGTCAGGTCTTCGTGCACGAAATTGAAATTTAATGAAAGTAAAGTAATTGTGGCTAGGGAAATTAATTTAAAAAATTTTGTAATTTTATACTCGATTTAATGCAAATTGAAGCCGACGTTCACTTAAAGCGAGGATTAAGGATCTCATTATAGCACAATTAACAAAATCCAATAATTACACTCAAGATGCTTTCCGCCAATGTCCATCTCTTCGATGCACTGTCGCGTGTCGCGAAAGGGTTAACCATGCGTTCATTTGCTTAACAGTTAACCACGAGTACCCAAATTTTAAACACTAATACAAACCTGGAATCGGTCAAACTTCAATTGAATTATATTATTCGCAAAATAAATGTAGCATTAATTTTTACGTAAAAATTGAACATAACGTGTGTTGTGCACATCCTTGGCGCGGTATACGTACATATGTTTGTATTGGTTAAATAAAGAATAACTCAAAGAAATTCACAGAGCATCACTCCGGTTTATTAATCTAATGGTGGTCAAAAAAGAAGTGAGCAAACATTCTCGATTTCCGATATACTACGATTGTGCCCAGAAGACGACACTTATTAACTTATCGATTATCAATCAATATCCTTCAATCAATCCTTTGCAAACTAATGGGTTATACCCGTTTATTAATAAATAAATAAATAAATAATGTAGTGTTGTGGTTTTAAGGACCAAAAAAGTAAAAGGGTCTAGAAGAAGAAGGTGGAAAGAGGAAAAGGCCTATAAAGGTTTCGTCGAAAGAGAAAAAGGACCAGTGTTGAACAGAAAACTGGGTTATAGAGTCGTAAAAAGAGCTGAGGATTAAACATAGAGACTCACGTATCAGAGTTGAATTAGAATTTACTGTATACTGTATATTATTCCCATTATTCATATTAAGAATAATAAATAATCTAAAGAACCTCTTTTCTACAATAAACATAAACTAAGCGGGAGATTCGAATTGCAACAGTTTATCAATTTTTTCGATCTTCCGCTAGTGTACAGTAATAATCCTCCGTCTCTAGTGATCATCCACGCGGAGCACTTCAAGATTCAATGCTCAAAGGGTTAAGGGTTAAACAGACCGAGGCACGCGTCATTAAATTGTTCCTCTCTCCTGTGACGCCCAACCGGGCGGGCATGCGCGGGAAACGAAAAAGAGAACCGAAGTTTGGTGTCTCAAGACACATGGGAGGCACATTTCGTATTCTTCCGGCAGTCTGGTGTCTGGGGATACGGCAGCTTTTAAAGTAGTCCCGGTGCCCGGTCCTAGCCGCGTCTCCCGAACAAGTCGGCAAACTTCCCGACCGGAGGATCCGTGGAATCTGAGCTCGCACGCCCCTAAGTTCCGGACACGGTGTATGAAAGTAGCGATCTTGGAAATTTATTTGATTCACAGTTTAAGCGGAACGGATACGGCCACGGGTGGATAAAGAACGACGCGAAAGCGTGCTACAACCGAAAGAGATGAATAATGTCTCTTGTTAATTTTGCAATTTAACACAGAACAGTATATAGTTAATTTGACGATATTGTGGTTGTTGCTGAAGAAAAGGAGAGAGAGAAAGGGAAAAGGAATGGAAAGAGGGTTTCATTCAGGGCTTGCTAGTGGACTTATCAATAAAGCTACCTAAGCAGTCCCATGTCTTAGACACAGGGATAGGAAGAGACATGTGAAAACTAGTATATATAGAAACCGAGGCAAACTTGAGCACTTGCGAGAAAAGTAATCGATAGATTCCTCCTAGTAGCAAGGGCAGGAAGATCGTCACAATTCTTTTAGACAGTGTTTCGTCCGGGGCCTGCTAGTGAACTCATCAGTAAGGCTACCTAGTAGTCCCATGTCTTAGACACAGGGAAAGGAAGGGACATGTCAAAACTAGTATATATAGAAACCGAGGCAAACTTGAGCACTTGCGAGAAAGGTAGTCGATAGATCCCTCCTAGTAGCAAGGACAGGAAGATCGTCACAATTCTTTTAGACAGTGTTTCGTCCGGGACCTGCTAGTGAACTTATCAGTAAGGCTACCTAGTAGTCCCATGTCTTAGACACAGGGATAGGAAGGGACATGTCAAAACTAGTATATACATACAGAAACCGAGGCAAACTTGAGCACTTCCGAGAAAGGTAGTCGATAGTTCCCTCTTAGTGGCAAGGGCAGGAAGGTCGCCCCAATATATTTGATTTGCATACATCAAATTCACTCTTTCTCTCTTATCCATAAAATCAACGATCACAGTTAACCCCTTGCAGTTAAACCCTTGCAGTTAAACCCAATCGAAAGGAGGATTCAGATGTTCCAATCATTGCCACCCCTATCGAACTTTTAATGTATAAGGTCCAACCTTCGTTCCATGAATCAGACTCGTAATGTTCACGTATTTTGGCCCGCATTTAATTCCACAAGTCTGATGATATTCATGTTTGGTTCAAAATTGTTGTCACAAATCAGGCTCGTTAAAATTTTTACAACGAGCAAGCACGAATCTAAACAATCTCAGAAACCCTCGATAAACAGAATTATGTGTCTGGCCAATAAAAAAAAAAAAGGAAACGAAGAAGAACTCCATTAAAATCATAATTCATCCATTGTGCGTGGTAACAATAGGTTTATTAAAACAGACGCGGCCTTCGTCGTATCGTCGCGTTTCCCAGGGAAAAGAAATACGAGATGAAGTTCCGACGTGTGCCGAGGGAAATTCGCTGAACCGTGGCGATACATATTCGGGTTGGAATAGCTTTTGATCGCCATATACCGATAGAACAGCCGTGCGCGGCGGCAAAGTGGTCGTCGCGGCGCGGGCCGGATCGAAAGTTTCCGCGACAGCCGCCGCTCGTATCGGTGTAATTTCATTCAGTCGATTCAATGATTCGTAAACAATGATACGGCTTTATCGCGCGCGCCGACGCCCGCGAACGGGGATGCATTATGCATGAGAGAGAGAAGAGGCAGGGGGTTGCCCGCGGTTGTCCTATTGTTACGCGACAAAACAGGGCCGCTAAGACCGCGAGCAACCAACTTTTGTCATCGAGAACGCGTTCTCCGGTTAACCCGATTTTCATCCCCCTCCCCCTCCTTCCGTTGACCATTCAAAGTATCTCCTTTCATTTTCCTGTTTTGTTCGTCTCTTTTTCTATCATCAGATTTATCGCGAAGCTATGGAAACTCGCGTCGAAACGATTTCCTCTTCGCCGCGATATCTTGCTCGTTTAACCCTTTTATCGTAAACGAGCGTATTCGCGGGTGTACTTTCGCGAATAAAACACCATTCCCCGTCGCTAAGAGGATGAGTGGATGTTTTCTACAACAGGACAAGATTTTTGCTTTTTCGGGTTTTTACAATTCTAGGGCGTTTGATTTGTTGAATATTTACACTCTATGCAAATAATTCGAGCAGGGTTAAGGGAAAATTTATTTAACAATAAAGATAAAGCTACTAATAAAAGTAAACTCTTTCTCTAAAAAGTAAATGTTTTCTATTCAGTCATCGATCACACACACAGACCCAAAAACACACACCCACAAATGGCAAACTTCATCTCTCTCTCTCTCTCTCCATTCCCCCCTCCTTCTCACTCGCCATTTGATACCTCAAAACCCATTTGCAATAATAACAATCACTCTGTGAAAACTTCACCATAACTTTTACGGATATCGCGTTAAAAGGGGTTATACGATTTCGTTGATTCCTACCCTCTCAGCTTTCAGACTTCTGTGACCGCGACATCGTGGATTTATAAGGCGTTACAGGTGTAGAGAGTGACAAGTATTGTTCCTCGTGAATAGTGAACCATCCCCTGTATCCGTATACGCGTAACGTTGAAAGGGGCTTTTCAGGGCGTTGAAAGGTTACATCCTACGGTCCTTTGGCGAAAATTGCGCGAAAAATTGGTGTCAATAAGTCCCGTGCCGCCGCCCGAGGCAGATCGGCCGGATCAATGGAAAGTAATTCGCGCCTCGGTGACACGGGCATGAAGAAAGGACGGGCGTAAATCAGCGGCCCGATGGAAATGGGTTAAATCTGCATCGATAGCGTCCTCTCGAGAGAAAGAGTCGATGAAAAAAGGTACAAAAGCTGCTCTAGTTCGTTTGGATTTTATTATTCTTTGGTGTTCTCTCTCTCTCTCTCTCTCTTTCTTTCACGCTTACCTTCCGTCGCCATTGTTCCTTAATTTTCTAAAGCGACAGGGACCTTTTGTTTGACCTCCTTTATGAAAGTTTTTACACGCTATCAAAAGACTGAGAGTCGCTGGCATTAAGATTCCATTAACGTGATTAGATGAACCGTGGAAAGGAAACTATCATGATCTCTCTTCTCTTTCTCTCTCCCCCTCTCCCTTTCTTTCTCTTTCTCACTCTCATTTACTCTCCCTCTTACTCACTCTCGCTTACTCTTTCTTTCACTCACTCTCTCTCACTCACTCTCTCTCTCTCTCTCTCACTCACTCACTCACTCTCTCTTTCATTCTCTTTCTCGCTTACTCTTTCTTTCATTCACTCTCTCTCTCTCGCTTAATCTTTCTCTCATTCACTCTCTCTCACTTACTCTCTCCCTCTCACCCACTCTCTCTCGCTTACTCATTCTCTCTCTCTCTCCCCATTCCTAATATTCGTTTTATCTCGCTGAAAGAAGTTCGCCCTAGCCTTTCGACAATCCCACCTTCCGCGAATTCTCCGAAGTTTCTCGCTCGGTGGTTGAAAATTGTTCCCAGAGTCGGAGTCGCGTTTCCGCGCTGGAACACCCGAATTATAGGGGATTTCATTGATTCCCCATGGCTGCTCCACGGCCGATAAAAAGAAAACACATCCGGTCTTGTTCCTTTACTCCTCGTTCTTTTTTTTCACGATCCAATTCTCGGTAAATCCAGCCCGCGATTCATCCCTCTCCCTCCTCCGTTTCCCCTATCGCTGTGTGGCTACCGGGACAATGAAAATCGCGAATTTCTTCGCGCGTGGTAGGTGATAAAAATAAAACAGAACTCGGTATGGAAGAATGAATAGACTTCGATACACAAGTGTCAGGTGTTTATCTTCGAAGCCATTGTATTGTACTTCAGTGGATTTATATCGTGGAACGGAGCAACAGGCGTAAGAATTTTTGATAGATTCACCGCGAACGTATTCTTTAATACACACTATACAGGATTAATATGTGAACTGGTTATTAGAAACGTGATCTAAGTCAGAAATTTGTTTAAAGGTGCATTAGGATGCATTTAAATGACGGGCGGGGTAAATTGTAAAATTGAAGTTGAATTAAAATTTAAGCGGAGGGTTAATCGGTGTGAATAATCGGGACAGAAATTGTGTGATACGCGTAAAATTAATAGAAATCAACCCTTCGCAGTCGAATGTCCCTTACAACCTCAATTAACCCTTAACACTCCTACCTTCAAGCGTGAATATCGACAGGCAACTCTAACTTATTTCCGTCATATTTTGACTTGCAAATTTTCAAGTATCAGACATTTAAATGCTACAATGACCTGTAAACAATAATATTAAAGTAATTCAAAACAATCTGTATTCATTTCAGAAGTAATATAATTTTGACTACAATATTTATATTATTAATTATATTTGTGGTGCTTGAGAGCCACGCTTGGAGCCACAAGGGATAATACTCGCGAAAAGTAGTAAACTCAGCCTGTGTATAAAAAGCCAGGCGAGAAACCGACAAGAAACACAAGTTCTCCCCACGTTCTCGAGTTCCAGCCCGCACGATCATCAGTCCCTGAAGGTTTCACCACCTCGAATAAAACGTCGGGACCCAGGAAAGGAGCCCTGATCCGCGCATTCACGGGAGTTGTTCGCTGACGAGGGAGTTTCCACGCGATAGCCGTGTCTCCTCGCATGATCCATCGACAGCTGGTCCCGTCGTAAAAGGGCCGCGATCCGCTGCTCGTCCGATCCACCCGGTTTTTACGCCCTGCACCGTGTGCGCCTCGTCGTCGTCTTGTAAAACGACAGGGGAACCACGATGGTTGGTGCTCGAGCGAGGGGAGCCGCTGAAGAAGGGGTTATTAACCGGCGGAACGTCGAGCGGCTGCCCGTCACACTCGCGTCTCACAGCCGGCTAAAAATATTCTTTTGGCGAATAAACGTCGGTCGCAGGGTAGCGGGGAGTGGGAGGGGGAAACGCTGGCTCGATGGTAGACGAAACGAGATTATTTTCGCGGTTTCCGAATCCGTGACGTGTGTCGCTTTCGTCGCTTTCTCGAGCGAGTTTTGAATATGGTGATGGACGCAAGGGTGGTGATGTCGCAAAAGGGGGAGGGAAAGGGTGAGAATAGCTTTGCATTTTCGGTCTCGAGTTGATTTAACAAAATTGTGATTAATTGTATCAAATAGTTCGATAAAATTCACATTCACCAAACAATTTTAACGAACTAGCAACTTCCGACTTTGTTCAGTTCTGACATTCACAATTGTTCACTTTTCGTCGGAAATTAACTAATATGGTAACGTCGCCATTTAGGATGCTATAGGAATATTGTAATAAACTGGAGGGGAACACAGGTATAAGAATTTGACCCACAATATTTCGAGTATTCCTGGGAGTTTTTTGAAAATTTTTCCTCCCCCTCTTCATGTAATTAAGTATTATTAATTACCACCTCTCTTTTCGCCGATAAGATTGACCCACAATTTATTTTCTTCGACCCTTCAATTTTCTTAAACTTTCATCCGCTACTGTACCTATATCAATGGACATTCAATGAGGCCAAAACAAACTACCGAAAAGATCGCGGGCAATCGTCGATCCCACGATACCACCGAGAAAAACGAACCGTTCCGTTCGCATCCCAGAACTCACCCTTAATTTTCAATAACGAAAACAACCGCCTATTCATTAACTCGACGGCTGACATCGTTGCGAGCGCAATTAGACAATATTTGCCAGAATTCCCATCGGTGGGCCCTGAAACGCGGCGAGATCGATGGCGAGAGTTAATTCATAAACGGTGTTATTGTAATTAACATGCACGACGGCGGACCCGACGCGGGATTGGTGAGACGACGGCGGGGGGTTGGGGGGTGTCGTGGCATCGAACGCGGTAATTAATTTTCGCAGCCTGTATCGCCCCGCAGCTTCGCGCGCATCCTACCCCGGCTAGAGTTTCCTCCTGTGCAAATAGCGTGCTCTTGCCCCCGTCGATGAATAAGTTTGCCTCGTTAATATCGAAGCAGCCCGCCAAGTTTTCCTCGACGAACAATCCGGACGAGTGCACGGTAACGGTTAATTGTTAAAAGATTTACCGTGTCGCAAACTTTGCCCCTTCGCGTCGATCCGTTTCTTCTGAATTGGAACCAGGACGCAAAGGGGGGGCGGTGGTTGCTCGCTTAGCGTTCGCAGTTTCGCGAGCCTGCCGCGAACACTGTCCCGGAGGGTGGTGGAGTTTTACAAGCCACCCATTGTTGTCCTCATCCGGCTCGCTCAGCTTTGAATGGGCTCTAGGTCTGATAAAACGAGGAACGTCGAGCGCGAGCGAGATACGAAGATAGGAAGCTTGTTTAACTGCACGCGTATTCCTTATACAGCTCGTGTTATTAATATAACTATGTATAACTATAATAATTTTAATAAACGATAAGATTATAGTATATTATAAAATTATATTGGTATGATAACGTGTTATTTATAATCAATCCAACATGATAGGCATACTTTGATTATTATTTGATCAATATTTATATTCCGGGACGAAAGGTTAACTATATATAACTATGATAATTTTAATATATAATAAAATTATAATATATTGTAAAATTATATTAGTATGATAACGTGTTATTTATAATCAATCCAACATGATAGGCATACTTTGATTATTATTGGATCAATATTTATATTCCGGGATGAAAGGTTAACTGTATATAACTATGATAATTTTAATAAATAATAAAATTATAATATATTGTAAAATTATATTAGTATGATAACGTGTTATTTATAATCAATCTAACATGATAGGCATACTTTGATTATTATTGGAACAATATTTATATTCCGAGACGAAAGGTTAAGAAGGCAATAAATTATTTGCAGAAAAATAGAAAAAAAGAAAAGAATTCCAGAGAACGTTATTCAGGGTTGGGTAAAATTTTTACGAAATAGAAAATACGTTGCAGCTTAATCTATGGTTGCAAACTTCAATAAAAATATCTTCCCAACTGCTCAACGACGGATTTCTACTAATTAGTTATGAGTTCTACTAATCAGGGTAGAACTATAATCGAGAATCGCTCTGTACGGAAAACGCTGAGAATCATCGCGTATCGATTCACAGAGGGACACAAACAGCGAAGTTGCCTTGATTTCCGTTGCTCGATAGGAGCCCGTTGTAGCGTGCGAGATCGATAAAACTGATCATCGGGTACGACCGGGTCGGAGCTAAACCGATTGAGACTAATCAATTGGCCGGAAGTGGTCCTAATGTAAACCTGACCGCTGCCTCCTGGACAAACAGGAGATATTCGCAGTGTTCAGCGACGCAGGACCTGTCATTTGTCCTCGGTCGATCGATCGCCTCCTGTACGGCTTGCGTCGTGGTAGAATTGTCTGGCGATAAATTTATTAACCCCTTTGCCAGACTTTCTCGCTGCCCCGCCATTATTTCATTACCATTTTTCCGTTTCTCGGTAATTTTAGTTAGAGAATAACCCAATTGAAGCTCAATTAAAGAAAGCTTCTTCGGAAAATCTTAGAAGTAAATAATAGAGAATTACTATAGATACAGTAACGGACGAAAGTTTAAAACGACAGGACAATGCAGAACATAGTTTTATGGTATGCAAATATCGTAGTATATACTTATGTTTATCGTCATTATAATAGAATTCTATTCATCGATTAGAATAGAATACAAATTTTATTTATACCGTTATTCCTTATTAATTAATTAATTTATTTATTTTCTGTGGCCCCTTGGGCTTACACTTTTATCCTCCACTGTAGATTTTATCACTATCTTTTTCGTTCTCTGTGATTTTTAAAAATATTGTAGTTATTTTTATCAATAAGTTACTAATTTTTCCTGTAAATTATATTTATCGATTCTCTCCTTCTAAACTTTTATCCGATCTCTCTCTCTCTCTCTCTCTCTCTCTATTGAATAAACTCTCTCCACTGAATAAATAAAAAATCGATTAAAAATAAGAAGATCACGATGTCATACTATAACAGCTGATATTCACATCAACTGTTCGCAGTTACAGTAGGAAAAATAACCAAAGCTTTTTTCGGTGGCCTCGACTAGTTTAAACCCCCTTTCCCAACTCTGCGTTCGTTTTTCTCCCGGACGATTTTCGAGGATTAAAGTCTCGACGTTCTTGGCCTCGCGTCGCCGGAAACTTTTAAACGGCCGACACGAGCCGCCCCCTGAAAACGCTCTCCCGCGGGCCAATTAAATTTTGCTGCCCCTCTTGGGCCGGATAAAAGAAGTCTCCTCCTTGTGTGTTTGCTTCGCCCGTCACGCTTGGATTTCCTTCGAAATTTCGCGTTCTCCACACCCCTAACGCTCTCGTCGACGTCGTTTTTAAGCCTCTGTTAACCCATTCGCTGCCAGGCAAAATTATTTCCTGTTTCCTTCCGTTGTATTAATTATTTTTTAAATCTAATTTTCAATTTGACTTCTTCGTCACAAATAAATGTACCCTAACCCTAAAGGTTTAGCGTTAAAATTCTGTATTAGGTCAGGAATATTCAAATTTCATCAGAGAAATTTACGCGTATCGCTTCACAAATTTAGAGTTTCAAAGAAATATTTTACGCGTTTTGTCGTCTATTTTATTTAACGGCAGTTGAAAAATTAATTTTTGCACTCAAACACGGTTTCACCGTAGACAACAGCAGGCTGGTTGTAAAATCTTCCTACCATTTTCCACGTGCCTATGAATTTCCGGCAGGCGAATTTCCAGAGAGAGAGTATCTTTTCGCAGCTTTTTCCTCAGCCTGAACTTCATTTACGCGGTGTTGAAAAAAATACAGTGAATTCGGTCAATTACACTGGTCCACGCCGAGCCTTGTGTGGATCTTTTTCGGGAATGTTGCAATTAAATTGTCACGCCTCGAAGCGTCGAGCCTCCGGTTAAATTGAACGTAGGATACCCCTATGAATCTCAGCTGTCCATTTACCTTCAAATCGTAGCACACAATTGTTGATAATTGTTACTGGGCCAAGGTCGACGAGTCGAGAGTTGGAAATCATCAAATGAGGATATAAACAGAATGAAAGGAATACTGTTAAATCTATGTATGCAAATATTTCTCTCGCTTGTTTATAGAAGATGTCTTTCCCTCGTTTCATTCTTATGCGAACGATTCGTTAAAATTCAAATCAGACGATCTGTGTCTTTCGATGCCAATAATTGCGTTGGTAAAATTAATTTCAGTATATTTTTATTCAATTACTTAATTTAAATCAATTTGAGTAAATAAATCGTTCCTTAAGTATCTGAATCACTTCTTACATTACTCTGCTTCGTAAGTAATATCAAATTGAATAAATATATAAATTCGTGTGAAAAAATATTATTCATATGTTCTCTTTGATTACGCAATGAAAAGCAAAATTACACATTTACTGGAGAATATTTAACTAAAGATCAGGATTGAAAATATTGGACATTAGACATCGCGGCTCGTATAAAAGGTGTCTTAAAATTCATACGAGGAGTAATTTTAATAGAAAACACAGGTTTATAATTAAAAATTGCAAATTTTTTTATTCATTCATAAAGTATACAGTATAGAGTTATCGGGTGGATAGTCTTCACGGCTTTGCTGACACCTGCACACTTCTATTCAAATTAATCTATTAAAATTACTTCTTACGTGAATTTTGCGACACTCTTTAAATATTAAACTACCATGTAAGACAATAATTCAACGAAGGCATGAAAGAATGGGAACACACTCCGTATTTCCTTTTTTACGTACATGGAGATGTCGCCAATGCCTGACAAGTAATTTTCTGTTTCGCGGGACCGCGGCAAGAGAAATTTCTATGCTCTCGTGTGCTGAACGCGCGAGAGTTGTAGAATTCGTCGTCTAAACAGAAACGGGGCAAAAATCAGCCCCTGTCGCGTGCACGACTTCCATCAAACTCCCCGTACAGAGCATCGAGAGCCGGGAAACAATTCGCTGCCGCGTTCCCCCGATATTTCGTTGTCAGACTAAAGTGTTCCGTGTTTGCGCCGGAAACTGCAAAGGTCGACGTAGCTCTCTCGGCTCTCCGCTTATCCGACTCGTCTTTCGCGAACTGGGCTCGCGACTCTCATTAATACTAGAACTACCGACAGTTAAAGTGTATTTATTTGCATGGAAGAGATGAAATTGAAAATTAGATGAAGAGGTACTGAATACATAGAAGGCAAATCTTTATTTATACTTTCTGCAGAAAATTATAGTAAATTTTGCAAGCTTTACCATAGTGAACTTATAAGGCTGCTATGAATAATCAGCAATTGGTCATTTTTACTGCTCTGGTATTTTTAATGTTAAAATTAACACCTTACCGATCGTTCATGACTCAACTTATTGTATACCCGACTGGGGCTCGTTTTGGCGCTAATGAACAATAATGCATTGCAAAATGACCAGTTTGTAACTTTCCATGGAAATTTTGTAAATTTATCGTGATACCTACACCTTTGAAAATCACTGTAATCTTTACTGCAATCATTACAGATTGTTTTCCTTGTATTAGCTATTTTTTTAATATAATTTTCAACTTCATTTCTTCGTTACAAATAAGTATACCCTAACCCGTCGGTAGTTCTAGTATTAAGATTTCTTTACAATTGAAAAGCACTGTCCCTAACTCTTTTTCACTTTCAATAGAATAGTTTCTCCTGGTTTTCTTTGATAGCAATAGCCTAATAATAATATTATATACAGCATATAAATAATACCGTTCTCGAGCAATTTAACAATTTTTCAAGCAGCGTAACGCAAATATAAGTTTCCAAACGAGGGGGCCGATAATAGAAAGCTAAACCGAGTTTCCTCTGAAACGAACGAACCAGTTTTTCCGTCGAGAACGAAAGGGTTAGCTTGTTTGCTTCGTTACGGAGACCGTTTTTAACTCCCTATGCGCAACATCGTGTACGCGATGCAATGAACACGGTTTCGAGTGTTAAGCGGAAAGAATCGGGTGACCTGTGCGGGTTAGGGTCGATTAAAAAGTTTCGGGCCCCCGTTGGAGTCCGACGATCCGAGATTAGCCCGTTTTAAAAATAACAGGCCTGGGGAAAGCGAACGCGGCGCGCCCCGGAAAGGATCGATGCCGATGGTAGATTATTTTTAACGGGCAGAAAAGGTTTCGCCGTCCCACGGCCCATCGGTATTCCGCGCGTAATCGCCGGATGATGGAAACTGTGTACGACGACAATGGTGTTCCGACAAAAACCGCTCGAATCCAATTCATGGAACATGGACGAACGTATTTCCATCGGTGGATTGCGTTTCGGCTGAACGTGAACACTTGTTGACGCTTCCAACTGTAATATTTTTCGCTAATAGCCAAACGCACACGCCCCACTGTAACTCATCGAACGCTTCGTGAAATCGAAATGAATAAAAGCTTGTGTCGCAGTCTTGTCAATTATCCGATTCATAGGGAATATGGAATTATACTGTATTTTCCAAAATTCATCGAACCTTTGTCCTCTTTCTTTCTATTTATTTTATTCACACCTGAATCATGACCTTATCATCTGTTTCTCTCTCCACTAAATAAATAAAAGTAAAATTTCCTGTATTAATTGATTTATTTTCTTTGACCCTTTGGTCTTCAACTTTTGTCCGCTACTGTAACTTGTGAAGGGCAAAGTGTAACTATATTTTTGTACACTTTTCTTTTTTTTTTTTTTATTGGAAAAACCTCAGGATGAATGTCTTCGTGAACGAATCAGCGACGAATACGAGGACGGAATCGCGTTCAGTGATTTATATGTTTTGATCATGGTCGTAACTATGATTTTACGGTCTTCCTGTTCATCGCTGATTTACCGTGCGTTCGATCGAAAATTGAATACAAAATGTGTAGGGTGGTTGAGCGGGGAACGGGAATAAAATTGCGTCGAAAATTCACCGGCGAGAAACTAGCAACAACGTTGCAATAAGTCAAGCCCGATTTTTCGATGCAAATTTTTAAACGGGATAATAAATATCCCCCGGTCGGCTACGTGACTCGTCTACGAAACGAGCAACCGCCTCATCTCTTGCTCCATCCCTTCGTCCAATCTTGTCACCCCTTCGTCCTTCTTCTTTTGTCCATTTCCTCTCCCCTCCTCCCTCATGCCAACCACATCCCCTTTTTTCTGTCTATCCTCCATACCACCCTCGAATCGTCGTTTGAATTTTAATCTCGATTTTGGAACGCTTAATCGTCGAACATCAGTAGTTCAATGCTGCCCAGCGTCTCTGTTTGACCAAGTTCGAAATCATTTCCTGTAACCTGAACGCTAACTTCAATACCCACCCTGGTTTCTCACCACCATCACCAACCTTCTGCGAACTGTTCGATTATTTCTCACTAGTTCATCTCAGTCGATACGCTTAGCAACGACTAAAAGCTTTATCGCTCATTCTCCGCACGACTCCGCGGAACGATTTTTACGACTTGAAGAGGAAACAGTGTATTTCGTAATTCCTCGGGATGAGAAATTAAATTAAATCCTTCTCTGTCTTCTTCTCCGTGAAGAAACTCTCTTCTCCTCCCTCTTCCGGTCTAACCCTGGCTTTTCAAAGTTTCGTCGTATTCTCCTCCCTTTTTTTGCTCCCTCCCACCGCACAGAGCTTTCTCGCCCCTTTTCTTCTGCTAGTTCCTTTTGTCGCCTTGTCTCGTCGACTAGAATAACGAGCAGAATGTTAATCCGAAAATTGCCGATCTCGACACCTTTCTTTTTTTTGCACTTCTTCTCCCTTCACTCTTCCCCCTTCTTCAATTCCTAAATGTACACACTACTTTTCGTTTTCCACGGTGTCAGCTATATTTTTCTCTCGCACAGACACACGCGCCTGCACACACGAGAATCCTGAATAACTTCCTTCTTCCTTTCCCCGATTGAATATGGATCCCCGTTTCGGCTGAATATTCGATTGGATTTTCAGGTAACCCGTGTGATATATGTCTGTTTCTCTTTTTCACTCTCTCTGCCCTCTCTTTATTCACGCTTTTCACTATGGTGACACAGCCTTTTCTCGTCGACATTCGTGAAACAACGAATCCAATTATAATTGCTCTTTGATCTTTTTCTTGGTGACACCCGTTTTTCCCTTGCGCATACCGAACACGTCGTCCTTTTACTTTTCCCTTTTTCCTCTCTTTCCCCGGCAAATGTGTTCATGTTTTGAAAGATTTCGTCATATTTCATGACATTTTTCCATATTGCGTTTCTCACCTTTTCCGTTCTGGTTTTTCTATTTATCTACCTTTTTCTTTATTTATATTTTTCCAGAATTCATGTAAGGAAATCAACAGAGAGAGATATTGCGTTTATATCTTAAGTTTTTCCAACTTACTTTTTTTGCTAAGTAAAGAGAATGGTGCATTTATTAAATTAATTTGAATTTTCTTTTTTAAACACTACTTTTGTTCCATTCCTGTTCAGGGACTTAATTAGGATTTTAATTTAATCGGAGAAAATCCGGAGAAAAATTGCTTCAGGGATTCTGGGGATTTGATCTGGGATCCTCGGGTTCGGAAGCAAGTGTTCTACGTACTTAGCTATCGAATCCTTCGAACATCTCTTCTTCCGTGTAGGTATTTATCTTCTCAAGCTTCCTTCTTCCCCACTACAGTATCTTATATTAACTTTCTAAAAAGCTAATAATTATGAATTCTAACTTCATTCTATCTTCTCGATAATTCTTCAGTCACAGATTTATCCGCTAAGCATTTTCGTACCTCGCAGCAATTCTACAAAAAATGTAATCCCCTTGTTATCCTCGTTTCTTTCCTTCCTCTTTGTCTTCAAAGTAAGTACTTTAACGGTATTCTCACGAGCCTCCCCTCCCGCCCCTTCGAAGTTCCATCATCGTAAAGCTCGCCAGGAAAGAAAAATTACTTTAACGCGATACCGTTCGCTCCCTGTTTCGTTATTTTTTCTCATTCACCCCCACCCTGTCTCTGTCCCCCAACCCCCTGATCCTGTTCGCTAAGAAATATTCCTTATCTCCGCCCTCCCGTTCCCCACCCCTGCCTCGCTACATTTTCGAGTTAATCCTGACTCTTATCTTTTAATTGCACAGATCGCACGATGAATCTTAATTACCTCGGCTAACTGTTTAATCGGCCGATTCTGCCCCTCCGGCACCCAGACGCCGGCCAACAGTTCCGCCGACTTCGTTATTGCTTTTCATTACGAGAATTGCCAACGTTCCAATACCCCCGACATGTTTCAATTACGCGTTCGGTGGAGTTCAGTTCGTAGGTCATACGATGAATGAATTTTTATTTGTTGGATTGCCTCTTGAAGAACTACGACCATCAAACGAACAAGGAAGCTTTTGCATTTTGATTTAATCGTTCGTTTAATCAACGAAGCGCGTTTTATTCTCTTGCAACCGCATCTTTTCATCCTTGAAATAATTGCAGAAGCTCATCTCTCGTGGAAACCGCTGGCAAATAAATCTTGCGCGTTGTTTTTAAACGTTTGTGGAGCAATAATTAAATAATGGAAATAATTGACAACCATCTGTGTGCACTTTATTTCCGCATCCCACCCTTCGTCCCTTCATCCCACGGGATACCCTCTCCAACCTCTCTGTTCCCGAACGCGAGCACCTATCGCAAAGTCGATGTCCCCCAAGAAGATAGAAAATAGTTCCCTTTCATCCGTGTCCCCTCGCGAAGAACTTCCTCTGCAAACACCTCCGTCCAACGCTCTCTCATCCACCCATTGTCCCACTTTTTTTCAAAAAAAAAGAAACGAACTCGGCAGTTCTCGTTATCTCCCCTCGTGAGACCTCGAGTTCGACGCCTAATCCCAGGGTGTCCAACGGTACCGGAAGAAAGGCACTTGTGGCGCGTCCCTGTTCCCTCCTTTCCTTTCATCGCGTCTCTCGCGATACCTATCCACGAAATCGAATGAACCTCCAACCTACGATCCCATTGGCGAACCCTCCACCCCTCGCCATCATGATTAATTAAAGCATTTTTCCGTCTGTCCCAGAGCACGCGGCTCGGATCGTTTAATTACCAAGAATTTATTCGCGAGCAGCGGCTTTTAATATCTCGCTTCTCCTTCTTACCCTTCGTCGTCGCGCTTCCTTTCATCCTTTTTTCCCCTGTTTCGCTTCGATAGGAGTATTTGCTGTGGAACGAGCGTTCTCGAGGATCAGACGCTTTCGATGACTCCCTCAGGTCCTGTTCGCTGTGATTCCTCTGTAAGCTTCGTTCTTTTAATGCTGTTTCCACCGAGATACGGGGATTGCTTCGTGTTTTCGGGTTAATCGCGAGAAACGGTGTAGGGATACGATTGTGCACGAGCGTTCGGATCGAGCGAACGAAGAGCGTTGTTGAGGCGTGAAAGCAAGTCGCTCGAACGGAATGATAAATTTGTACCGAGTTGTTTAGGGTAGGTTTCAACCGAGGCGTGGAAGAAGAGCACTCTAGATTGCAGGGAGACCGAGGAATTTCGGGTGGACGTGACTGAATTTATCGGACGAGGGAAATTAAGAATTAGAGCGAAAGAGAATGAATACGTGGGAGAATATAGGGTGCGAAAAAAGCGCGCGAAAGGCAGGCGAGAGAGATTCATTTTTATCGTCATTATGGTAGAACACTATTTATTGATTAGCATAGAATACAAATTTTAATAATACGTGTATTTCTTATTTATTAATTAATTAATTTTTTTCGACTCTTTAGTCTTAAATTTTTGTCCGCTACTGTGTCTGTAGATTCAAAATAAACGATTCAACTTGTAAATGCAGTTTCAGTTTATAAAATTGAAGATTGCCTATAATATACAATCGTTTCGGGATCGATGCACCGTTGAATCACTAAAAAAGTAACAAGTGGCCACTGAAGAAGCGTTAAGGTAAACGGTTAAAACGTTGAGTTCGCCTATAACTCGATACTCGACTGGAGAAGCTGCTTAAAGTTTAACTTCCGGTGGCCACAGGGATTAGACCGGATCCTATCGGTCACGCCTTAGACACTGTTAGAAGGATGCGCTGTCGGATTGCAGCCCACTCGTCATCCATCACCGGCGTCCCAGAAGCAACACGTTTCAAAAAGGAACGAGAAACGAGGATGAAAAGAGGTGCTGGGGGCGAGCAATCAGCGACTCGCAGCCTAGATACAGTCGTAAGGCCGATGGATGGACGGGGGAACCGTTTGCTCGGTCCTTTGTACCCTCTTAATCATCATCCGTGTCCCTTTAACTCGTCCAGCCTCTAGGCTACTCCCTCCCTGCTCCCTTAACCCTTTCGCTGAGTCGTGGTTAGTCGACGAAAACAGTTGAACTCGTACTCCTGCTGTTTTGCGATATTATGCAGATTAATTTCTATGCCGATTTATTTTAATAGATATTGTAGTATCGTAGTTTTAAGGACTGCGACCAACAATCTACCGACAGGTCAGCTCCTTCCTCTGGAAGGGGAGGAAAAGGGTAAGGACAGTTTTCTCGAAGAAAAAGGGACTAGTGTTGAATGAAAAACCGGGTCGTAGAGTTGTGTAAGAAGTGAGACTTGAATATTCGATGGTTTGCCCGAGTTTGTATCGTATTAAACTGTGAAAGGGTTAATAGTCATTGAAATCGGAGGACAACAGCTGAGAAAGTTGATAAGCTTGTAGGAAAATAATACAAAAAAGAGCGCCACGAATATGCAAACTGCTATTATAGGTGAAAAAATGATTTTCTCAATTATTATCGTTAATGGTCCCATCGTTGAGTTACTTGTATCGATCAGATCTGCTATTCACTTAATTCAGAATTTTAAGAAATCTCAAATTAACCGAAAAACGTATAATTTTAACACACAACCAGCCTTCGAGCCTTCATCCCCGCTAACGAAGGGGTTAAATCTCGAACCGCGAAACAGTAGACGCTCTGGTGAAAAGTTGCGGATTAAAACGAGGAACTTTCGTGTCTGTTGCAACGATAGAGTTGTTGAAGTAATCGAAAGAGAGCGCTCTGAGGATCCCCTTAATGATACCTCCGCGAAAGTGAACGTTGTTTGTCTAAGGGGGCGGCGCGAGCTGGCTGTGCAGGTGCCTGCCGCGGTTGTTTCGGGAATGTAAACGACCACGCTTGTTTGCGTTGATTATTATCGTTATCGTTAGTTAGCCGTGGGTAGTTCCGTAACAGGAGCACCGAATGCACGCCGCTGCTTGGAAGATTTTGGTCGCCGGGAGGACGTTAAGCTGCCGCCTCGACTCCTCGCTATGTATTTTAATTACTCCGCCGGGCTATCTCTTGTCCCTTACCTCGAACGAGATTAGCCCGCGTTAAGCGAATAAGAGATCGAATAACAGAGAGAAGGGTGCGAAATGGATGGAATTCGCATGGTGAATTCGTTCGACTTAAACTCTGCGATTGCGAGAAGCGTAGACGCATGTTGCTACCAAAAGTTTGGAATCGTTTTGCGATTTGTGTCTATATCGTAGAAAAAGATCTTAAGATTATTAATATTATTATTATTATTATTATTATTATTATTATTATTATTATTATTATTATTATTATCATTATTATCATTATTAACCCTTTGACTGCTGAATACTCTGATCCAAAACGTTTCGCGTCAACGGCGTGCAGCCTGCAATAGCTATCGCTGGGGACTAAATACTTTTTCACGCAATCTGAATCTGAATCAGAATCTAGTGAATAACTGACGAAATAAACGAGATTTCATGTTTCCTTGTTGATAAGCAACAAGGTATGTTGTTTTTCTGAGAGTGTTGCACGAATACGATAAAATAATTTCTGAACAAACATGGTAAGACAGCAGTAAATGATCGACGGCTTGTACTGGGCGCATATATGCGTCCATAGCAGTCAAAGGGTTAATGTGATTGATAGCAGAAGTATTTAGTATACAGTAACTTCTAAACCAACTCTGCCAACTCTGCAACTCTATGTTTAACTCTCGACTCCTTATACATCTCCACAACTCGGTTTTCTATTCAACCTATATGCGTCTACAGTATCATAAGAACGATTTTTTAAGCGCCTTTAGGTGTCAACAGTAGTCAAAGGGTTGAAAATCATCGTGAACGATACTTCAAAGCATCCGTTCACGGATACTTTCCATCGAGAGAATTTAACAGCAGGTAATTTTCAATCGCGTCATTTCCCCGCCGTCCTATAAGAAACGAATCGTCCATTTATGCTAATTGTTTCTCAGTCTCAAAGCTCTCGCTTTTCATCTCATCTGCTTCTCCTCCATCTAGAAGAAAATCTTGTGCAGTCGAAGGAACGCAATAAGAGTCGCAATAAAACGATTCCTGTGCGCGGCTAAAAGACGTTCAAAGAAGCAACCGGCGCGATAACAAAAAGACACGACTCCGCTGCAAGGGAGCGGAGGGTTGAGGGGTTTCGCGAACGCCCGAGGGTGCATCCGGTCGAATCCTTAAAAACGCGATATCTCTCGCGTCGAGGGGCCCTTATCGGCACGCTGGAAGCTCAGTGAAAGGGGATCGATCAGCTGGAAATAATGGACTGGCTGTTTGGCCGCGTCCATTGTTTATGACCCCTCCCCCGTAGCCTGGTTTCGAACTTTTTCCACGGATGAATTTCGACGGCTGAATCATCTGCCTGCTTATTCGACCTCTTTTCTCAGCCTTATCCCCTGAAAAGATAATTTCACCGAAGGAGTTCACAGAATTCGAGTTCGTTAAGGGTAATTGTGGGATTAATTTGAGATGGTAGAATTCAAGTGTATCAATCGCGATGTCGTCTCAAGTATTTGTGGTGACATGGAATCCCTGCGAATGTTCTATGGGGCTGCATCAAACGCTTTACAACAGGGCCTGAACGTCGGCCCGTCCTTCGGCCCAAATGGCCAGGCGACCTTCATTACCACGGGCGTTTGATTGCAGCCTAATTAGAATCCAAAAAACACTCGCAGAGTCCTTTCCATGTCTCCAAATTTTGCCCCTCTCAACGCGTCCAGGGAATATAAATACAGGACCTTCTTGGGCACGACTAGACAGATATATTCGATCTATCGTAGTCAATTTATGGCAAGTAATCTTCACAGTGTATCTATCATTTAATCATTCAATTAGTACATACAAATCTGTAATAACACAATAAAGACTTCTACATACTCATCTTTCGCGCCTCAGAAACACCCTAGTCCAAATATTCTACGTTCACACGGCTATCGTTCGATTCAAGTACTCTTCACACTTTCCCAGAATCGTACCCACTCAATCGCATTCCTACGTAATTGAGAATTTTTTAAAATCTTCTAGCAAATAACGAGCGTTCTTATTGTGTCAGAACTTCTTCAAAGTTCGACGGATTCTTCTTCAGGCTTCTTCAAAGTTGGATGGATTCAGGTTTCAGGTTTCTTTGCTGCGACGTTTGTATATGTACATAATTCTGCTCGAAATTATTTCTATATAGAGAACGCATTAAAGACCTCCCATGACGCGTTCAGCTTCTTCGGGATACAGAAGGAAGGTACTGAAATTTAAAGATGCGACATGGGAGAAGCGCGTCTTCGAGCTTCCGTGTTGCGTGCACCTAATTTTCCACTTCCCGCTCTTAAACCTTGAAGACCCTCGAAGTAGAAATATTGGCGCTTCCTCCGTGAAGAAGTAAATTTTCGTATTCCTTTTTCCTTTTTCCTTTTTCTTTCCTTCTGCGATGCATTAAGCTTCAGAGATGCAACGAGAGCGAGCGGAAAGCCGACGATGTCTCCTTATTCCGAGAGGCAGGAGGGGATTGATCGAATTACAAACAAAAATTCGAGTCGATGGCGGATCGATTCTCTTTAACGGTGGCCGGCTGAACGGAACTTCCGGTCGTCTGTTTTTCTTCCGCTAAATGGAGGCCGACCGGCCGTCCCGCTCTTTCATCGGCCGTTAATTACGTTTCCATCGGGAGCCCGATCATAATTCCGATCGCATTTGAATCAGAAACGAACGAACGCCCACAGTGGGGGGTGAACGGTGGTCTAGGAGGGGGTAGGTCGGGGTATTACACCCCCGGGGAAATCAGTAAGACACTGGAACCTCGAATACTTGGCAACTTTTTCAGAAAACTTTTTATTCCGCTCGAGGACGGGAACGAGCGTGTATAAAGTTCTCCTATGCCTTTCCATCCCTGGTATATTTCTCTTTTGTCTCCTCACCCCCCCTCCCGACACCCCCCGCCTCGTCCTTTGTCGCCTCCTCGTCCCGCAGTTCGCGCTTTCTCCTTTATACCGGCCGAGAAAATGAAAAAGTAAAGGATTGCTTCCGGTAGCTGGCAATCCTCTTGTCTTTCCGTATGGCATTGTTTCGTTATTTAGTTACCAAATAATAATTTTCTATACGTCTGTCTTTTCTATGCGTACGAACAAACTCTTGTTGAAGTAATTTCTCAAGAAGAGAATTGTCTGCGACCTGTCTTTTTTGTACAAAATCATTAACTACTACAAATTGGCTGCAAGCAGTTCTTAGCGAGTGTAAATTTTTGTGCTCCCTCAAGATCTCTCAGGTCTATTTGCACTTTCATACCAATATATTAATTCTGATACTATTACTCGCATTTGCACTGTGGTTAATAAATACTCTGGCATTTCTCGACTTTTTTAATGAATTTTACGCTAAATTTCGTTGTCAGTTTAACAATCTTTTGTAATCTTGTCTGACGCACTCTGTATTTTTACCTCTGTAAATCAATGAGTTTATAGCTCGTCAATAAATAAATAAATAAATAAATAAGTAAGTAAGTAAGTAAGTAAGTAAGTAAATCAATAAGTAAATAAATAAATAAGTAAGCAAGTAAGTAAGTAAGTAAGTAAGCAAATCAATAAGTAAATAAATAAATAAGTAAGTAAGTAAGTAAGTAAGTAAGTAAGTAAGCAAATCAATAAGTAAATAAATAAATAAGTAAGCAAGTAAGTAAGTAAGTAAGTAAGCAAATCAATAAGTAAATAAATAAATAAGTAAGTAAGTAAGTAAGTAAGCAAATCAATAAGTAAATAAATAAATAAGTAAGCAAGTAAGTAAATAAATAAGTAAGTAAGTAAGTAAGCAAATCAATAAGTAAATAAATAAATAAGTAAGTAAGTAAGTAAATAAGTAAATAAATTAATTAATAAGTAAATAAATAAATAAATAAGTAAATAAGTAAGTAAGTAAGTAAATAAATAAATAAATAAATAAATAAATAAATTTCTTTGATCTAACCTGATTCGTCATCACTTTTATCACCGTTCTGTGTTATTAACTCGAAGAGAGAAACGTTTTCGAAAATCATTCGCTTCATTTAGTCTTACCCCTGCCTGTCCCCTCGTTTCGACGGTTTTATCTCTGGAAGATTTATCAACGGGAGGATTACCGGCCGGGATAAGCGACGGAGATTCTTCGGAGATGCTTTACCTCGGGAAATTATCTTCAGAGAACTCTGGCCGCTTCTTTCGCTAATGGAAATGAACGTCCCCTGGAAAGAAACTGAACCCGAATGTCTTTCGGAACGCTTCAAAGAGCCCGGTCAAAGGGGGATCCGAAGTTAGCTCGTCCACTTTGGAAAAAAACGCTGCTGAAAACGGAGTAGGGAGGGGTAGGTGGGGGATCTTTGAAAGCAACAAACCCAGCGAAACTTTCTCGATTCGCGAAGTAACCGAGAAACAAGTAAGTCCTCCATTGCCTTTTCAGCGACCACGTTTTTCTCGCAATTAATTAAAGGAAGAATACAAAGTTGAAGACAGAGTCCAACGGGGAAGGGAAACGGGGAAACTGGTTTTTGTTGTAAAACGTAAGGATAATAACGAAAATACACTCTGGGACTCCACCCACGATAACGACACACCGAAGACTAAAGCAAAACGGAAAAAGGTCGCTGGCACCACGGGTGTCCCAGAGATTTCGGTCTAAGAGATAACCACCCTTGACGCTGTGCTCGCCTAAAATCATCGTTGTACTCCAACACTATCAAATCTTTAGAGCTTAGAAGAACCGTTGCTGATTTATGCTTCCTTTACAAATTAATTCATGAGCTAGTGAATAATCCAGAAATAACCTCGTGCATTGATTTCAATGTACCAACTAGACACACTAAATTACCTTTTCTATTCAAGCCACCCTTCTATTTTTCTAATCTTAAAGATTATGATCCCTTTTGTCGAATTTGTACGGTTGCGAATAAATTTTGTTCTGTTCATGGAGGTCATTGCGAGGTATCCTTTGTTGCTGCATGTGTTAACGTGTTGTGATTTTTTTTACGTCCCCATAATCCTTAGATAAATAAGAATTTGTGGATAAATCTCCCATCAATTAACAATCTGTTACTGTTTCACCGTTCCATCTTTCCTCCATCGTTTTACTTGGCGACCCTTGAAGGAAAGTCAGCGTATCGCAAAGGGTCGCAGAGTGTCCAGAGGTCGTGCAAGGGGAAGGCTGTCTTCGAGGGTTGAAGGGCACTCGAGGAATCTCACAATGGCGATTAAGTGGGCGCGCACTCAAACGTCCCTCGCCCTTTATGGAAAAACTCGCCCCGCTTTCTCTCTGTGCACCGTTCTCCGATTCAACCCTCCCCTCGTCCCTTCGACCCACCCTTCGAAAGCCCTTTCTTGCTCGCGCGAACGTGAAACCGAGGCCGCCCTCTGCTACCCCTGAATTCATTTCAGCTTAAACGCAGGGAAACCGCAGGGGGTTGCCTTTCTTTTATCCTTCTGAGCTTTCTTTCCTTTCTTTCCCTTTTTCAATTTCTTCTTTACACGAACAACGAGAATCGTTTCCGGTGAAATTGCGAGTTCATCTTCGATTTTTATAATCTGACGGTTTAATTATTTATTTATTTAAATTCAATATTAGCCCTTTGAATTCAATATTAACGAAAAAAGAAGAAAACAATAATATCTATATAATTTCTTGAAGCTGAGGTTTGAAGGTTTGCGTAGATGTAAAAATGTCGATTGATTGAGTGAACTATCTATTAACCCTTTGCGCTCGAGAGGTGACTGTTGGTCACCAAATGATAGTTTCGCAAATTTTCAGACTTTAGTTAGTTTGTTTATTAGCCAGACTCACAGGTTAAATAGTCATATATGTAAATTTTAGTATATCATTTAACTAAATTAAATGACGTTCAATATAGACAAATCTTGGTAAGTGTATCGAATTTGAAAATTTTTTAAGTTAGTCTCGTCAGACGACTAACAGTCACCTCTCGAGTGTAAAGGGTTAATATTGTTTAATTTTTATATTCTTGTATTTCTTGATAAAATCTTGCTTTATAGAGACATTCCACCGTAACTGTGACTAATTTTGTCTACGATAATTATAAAAATCGTAAATTTTTTTTTACAATCTCCCTCGCCTTTCTCGACAAACTCGAGAAGAAAAATTCTCTCCAAAATCGTCGTACCTTATTTTCCCTTTGCTGTTCTCTTCCAAAAAAGATTATAGCTCTCTACTGTCCCTCCCTCGGAGACACCAGCCACGCAATACGAAAGGGCGACGTCAGAGCGGACGAGAGCGTTAACACGTTCCCTGCCGGACCTTTTTTTAAAGACTTTCCATTCAGGCCAGTGTGGGGCATATACGCCCCACGTTTTTATTATGGTTAATACAAGCATGTTTTTTGTGGTATAATACACAATATTTCAGTAATTTAAGACCATAAATTTAAAAGAAAGGCATATCTCTTCATAAATTTAAACCAGAAAAGTGATCATTTTTATTTTATTTGACAAAATATTGTTAAAAACATACCCTTTTTTAAACGCTTTTTTCCGGCGTGGGAGGAAATTTTAACATGGGGCGTATACGCCCCACGCGGCAGGGAACGTGTTAATAGAATTTTGCCTGTTAGCCAGAATTACTATAATCCGATCCGTTGATCCAGCGGCGAGATCGATTAAGGTCAATACGCGCTGGGGAACTCGCAAGTTTCAAATTTCGAGGCGGGCCACCTATTGACCTACATGAAACTACAATGTGGCGGGGCGGCCGCGCCGCTGATACCATCTCGAAATTACAGGGAAATTACACGGGGAGGTGTGCGGGGGTGGGCGCATTGAAACTACCTTGAAACTCCATTGAAGTTGCGCGTGGGAAAGCCGACCGGGCTTTCGGGAAGTTCGCACGTTTCTTTAACAGCCCTGGGAGTTCGTGGCCATCCACGCGTGCGAGCTGAACGGTCGCTCGTTATTTTTATTGCAATTCGCAGAGATGACCATCGCGAACCAACGTATTCGGAAGTTCGTCGAAATTCGTGTTAACGTCGCGCTATGCCGAACGAAACGCGGGAGCGTTCCGTACGGTCGTGGAAGTTAGCGATTTTGAGAAATATTGGCGTACACGAACGTGTATTTGATTATTTTCCCGTTCAAGTGTAATTGAGGAGGGTACAGCGAGAATGTTGGTGAACATTTGCATATTTGAAAAGTTGATAAAGTTGTTCTTTGTGAGTTTAGCGAGGTGAGAGATGATGATTGGGTTTTAGAGAAATCTGTGGAAACAGGAAACGAGAGCGAGAGAATTTTGTAGACTGAGATTCGTGAGAAAAGCAAGCATTAGGGATGAACAAAACTATTGGAAATGGGGTTTTAATATTACTAAATAAAATACACTCTTATTTAAAATACTTTAATACTTTATTAGATAATACTATAGTACTCTGGCCATACTTTATGAGCTTTGTCATGAGACTAGAAATTTCTATGATTCCATTCAAGTCCTTCAGCCCTTTTGTTCTGTATCTTAACATTTTCTTACTCTTTAAATTACCAGACGTGGATTGGATTCTTAAAAGAAACCCTTTAAAAAGTACGTTAAAAGAAAGCTGATTTTCGATTAATTTTTGCTTCATAATATCTCTGTATTTAATTTTTAATAAAAACGGTTGATTCACTGATTAATCATAGATTGATCTACATTCTGTGACAAAGTTAAACTCATAGTCTTTTAGATTAAACGGTTTAAGCCACCTTTGCTACTTCGTTTCCCTTCCACAACTCTACTTTGTGCGCTTCGTACGAACCCGATGAAACACGTTCCCGGAAATAAAATGGCAGGTTTTCCCTGCAGTCCCTAGAAACGGGAAAGCCGTTCGATCCTCGGCTCCCTCGATATGTTGTTTCTGCACTCGAAAACGGATGTCTGAAACATTCCCGTCGAAAAGTCGGCTGTTTTTCTTCGCGACGAGAATATGCAACGCGAGCTTCTGTTGCTTCGATAAGAATAAGAGTCGGAGAGCTCGGCGGTACATTATCGAGAAGCGAATTTTCAACCCGCCGCGCGCTCCATTTTCTACTTTTCTGCGCCGTCGACTTCGAAAGGGGTCCGATGGTATAAATGGTTCCATTTCGCCGTACAAGAGCTGTTGCAGCAGCGTTTCGCGCAGAAAATTCGAGCGCCCGCTGCGCCGCCATGGAAAGTAGACCCTGAGAATATCCGGCGAATAATTTCCCTCGAAAAACGTGCCCAATTTCAGAATTCCGACACGAAAATTCGCTCAACCGAGGCTTCCGTCTTGCCTGGGAAATTTGCATGCACTTTACACCCACCCCCTTCGCCACACCCCCTTTATTCCTCGATTCAGCAATATATCGCGAAACGATTTCACCACTCGGTTACGTAGAAAGCTTCTTCCGATGTCGCGGTATTTTCTTTTCTCGGGATGGTAGTGGTGGGAGAAATCCGGATGCCGTGGTTTTCCTCGACGGTGACGTATCGAAGAAAATCGAATGGAAAACATGAGTAGGGAGAAATTGATGCTCCGTTCTAAATACAATGCTGGTGTTCGATTGTGTTTCGATCATTTGTACGAGTCGCAACAGTGATCCAGAATTCAGATCATCGAAAAATTTTAAAAGAAAGATATTAAGCTTGTAATATTATTTAGAAATAATTTTTAAGTATTGGAAATGATAGGATATAATTTAGTAGGTTCTAATAAGAAAAACTACTGAGAAAACGACTTTCTAATTTCAAAGGAATTTGAGAGTTCGCATAAGTATTACTAACTTCAGCTGTTGTTTCTCAATAATCGTATTCTTTTTTTTTATAAAAGAGGTTATTAGCAATGTGCATATCAATATTACGCTATTATATTTACATTTATGCTAAATACAAAGTCTTAGTACTAAGATTATGACTAAATACGCCTATAAGTATGATCTACCTTTTACTAAAAATTTGTATAACTCTAAAAGTAGCGTAGTGGATGGCTTGCTCAAAAATTCACTCAATAATACTAATATATTCGAGTATACTTATACTATAATGTCGAGATTCCTTTAAATAATTAAATTGGTACAGCTCAGAAAGCTTTTTCGAAATAATCCCTCATTCGATAAATAGAATAGGGTGTTAGACCAACAGACCATTAGATTTAGAATTTTAAAGGACAGCTCGCGGGACGACGAGGTTTTCAGCGATCCGAAGGCACGTAGAAGATCCGATCCGCTTGAACGGGGCCACGTTGCTTGGTCGAAAGCATTGACGATTGAAATTCGAAGGTGCTCCAACGTCAGATTCCGCTCGACGAGCTGTTCGAAGGCTCCGTTACGAAGAACTTGGCTGTCTTCGAAGTTCAGCATAGTCGGTGGAATTCACGCGTCAATCGAATCGAAAGCTCGGCTCGATTCCGGAGAACTTCGCCCTTTAAGCTGTCCGGTTTCGTGATTTTAATTGGATAAAGGTTTTACTTTGACAAGTATTGGACGCTTCGACTGCGACAGCATGGAAAGCTATCGAGAAGCAGAGAGAGCGGGGGAGAGAGAGAGAGAGAGAAGGGATGAGGAGGAAGTTATTACTTGTTCACTGAAGGTAGATAGATATTGTGATTGATGAAATATTTCTGTCGAGCATGGCGCATTGAAAATACCTGTCCCTTAAAATGGTATTGAAAGCGCGTCGCTTCGAGAAACGAGATCTGTCGGTCGCAATATTGGAATACACGTTTTAATTTGTATAAACTATGGGTTTCGATCATTCCCGTGTAGTTATCGCATCGAATATTTGCCAGAGACAAATATTCGATAAACGAAGTTCGAAAAATATAGTCCGTTTTCCAGTCACTTTACAATGCCTCATGTATTGGGACTCCAGCGGCCGAAAACATGGCCGTCTCGTTGGCCATCTTGACTGCGGCCATTTTGACGCTAGGCAAAGATGGCCGCCACGCGATGTAGACCCAAACTCGGACTATTGACGAACAGACAGACTTAAATTCGTGAAATTCAATTCTCAGAATGTTCCACGAATACGATACAATAAACACGAATGCTTTAAATTTATACATACATATAAAAAGACATCTCCTGACTGACTAAAACATGAAATTTGGACAATGCATTTCTTCTATGACGTAGGCGCCTACTAAGAATTTTTTGAGATTCCACCCCTAAGGGAATTAAATAGGGATTGAAAGGTTGTTTGAAAATCCGTCGATTTTGAAACAAGCGCTATGAAAACTGGTATTTAGCTTTTTGGTTAGAAATAAAAAAAATACATGTTTCAACGTTTCTGGAAAATCAACTCCCAGGGAGGTAAAATAAGAGATGAAAGGTTGTTTAAGAATCCATCGAAGCAGGCAATATTTAAAAAAAAAAAAACGCTGGCAACAGTTGGTATTTTATTATAATAAGTTTTTCCGTAGACATCTTCACCTTTCCCATCTTTTCCGTATCCTTTTACAACTCTACGACACTCCGGATGATTGGGATGATTGAAACACTCATTCTCGGCAGTTATATCCTCTTACAGACGGTCCAGATTAATTAGCAGCGGTAATAACTCGAGACTTTTCCGCTGATGCGCACAGGTGCGAGCGACGCGTGCCACCCCTCTGTGTCTGCTACTTATCACGATCGATATTAAATCTCTCTGCTCTTCATCCGTCTTCCGCTTCGTCTCTACTTAATCCGCCAGACAAGAACTTTCGAGTAACCCTCCGCTGAAGATCCCTTCGCGGAGATTGCCTTATTATGATTTGCTTGGAGAATGTTCATTAGCTGACTCCCACTAACTTCAACTTTGGGTTCCGTTTCCGTTTCGCGTAATCAACGAACGAACGAGAAAGAATTGGGTGTGTGATTAGACGATTGAATGGAGGGCTGAAAACATCCTCGAGGAGTTAACCCTTTCGCAACTGTTGTGCTCGAACGACTAGAGGTTTCGGTAAAATTTGTTATGGTAATTAAAATTTGTTTATAATTTTTCTGTCATACATACGAGAATATTCCTCGTACGCACGGTGTCTTCGTAAGGTAGCAAGACATTCTTGAAACTTTACAGAAAATTAGTTTGCGTAAGAAATTTGGTGCAATGCTAAGGTAAAAGGGCAGTGATAAATTACAATGATAAATACGAAACATAATTATATTTAATAAAAGAACTTCGGGACGAACTCAATATTTCAGAATACACAAGACGATAATAAAATTTAATTTAATTGACCATCTAATTTTACAGTATCCAAGGTATAAAATACCACGACAAAAATACTCACTGAAACCACACATCAAAAATAATTTGGATGACAAAAAAAAGCCACTTCCTATTAAAATTCATAAAAGAAACCAAACTGTCACCAGAAATACTATAGTCACAGTTGATGCGACGCTAAACTAATAATTAAAAACAAAAAATTCAACTGCATCGGAAGATGCAGGATACGCGCTTGCTTTCCGAAACGAAAGGATTAATAAAATCCGGCTGAGATCTAGATTCGACGAGATTCTTCGAGATTTTCCAGATTGGAAAAGGTTTCGCTCGCAAGTCGGTCGTCTTAAATTTCCCGGCCAACGAGCGTGCAGCAGGTTTTGCCCGGGTAGCCGCTGGCATTGTTTGCCTGTCCCGATATTGCGGCCGCTGCGAAAACAAATTGCAGCCGCGCGTACCTCTCGCTTCGAGACGCCAACGAAAGGGGTGGACTTCGACGGAAGACAATATTCCGGGGTACGAACGACTAAATAAGTAATAATTGTCCGATTCAAATATTATCCTTACTTTGTAATTACGGATAGTTTTCTTCGTTTTTTTTCTTTTTTCTTTTTTTCTTTTGTATTTTTCTAAGGAAGACAATCTTCAACAACAGATTAACCCTTTGTTTGAATTACACTGTATTAAATTGCATCTCACTTGCGCTTAATAATTTTCAGTTTCGATTAGATTATTTTTTATTTATTTTATTTCACTTAATTAACCCTTTGTTTGAGTTACACTGTATTAAATTGCATCTCATTTGCGTTTAATAATTTTCAGTTTCGATTAGATTATTTTTTATTTATTTTATTTCATTTATTAATTAGAAGAATAAATTGAAGTTAAGGTTAAAATTAATTTTGTTAAAAATGAGTGGTACTTTTGTTGCGATTCGAGATTTAGGGGATGTTGTCTCGTATTTTTGTCAGCCTTTTAAATTTTGTTCTATTAATAGAAATATTATTGGATAAGCGATCTATGCTCTATTGTATGCAAATGCTAATTGAAAGAGTATTAGCAGGAGTCGTTCGTTTATAGTATTAGCGATTCAATGCTCGGTCGATAGTACGGAGGATCGTGTAATTCCGTCTCATTCACCATTCAATGCAGCGAATCAATTACATGAAACGCGTCACGCAGAAAGGCTTTTAAATGATCCCCAACCTATTCTTTCATTGAATAATGAAAGGGAGATGGAACGGCAAAGAATCGAGCGACCGATAGCTTCCCACAATCGAACGCAGTGATCTCCATATTCCTCGTCGAATATTACAATCGAACATCGTGCCCACTTCATTAATCTACTATGCATGTACAGCGGAATATCGCTTAATTATAAATTTGACAAAAAGAGGAAATGGATGCTGAGCGTTTCTTAAAGCTATGGCACGTTAAAATTTTATAAAAATCCCTAATTAACATTTTAACGTAATTTCCATCGATCCTGAATTGCATAAAACGGAAATTACTTTTTTTTTCTTTTTTTATTAATTGCAATAGAAACTCTTAATAAAGTTACAGAATTATATGAAAATTTTACTTTAAAACGTAAAAACTATTTGCTACATTCTTGTTACTTAAAATCAAAATTCTTAATAATACAGTCTTTCTTTGTAACCTTCCTTTAAGGTAACACTAAAATTATGGTTTTCCGAAAATTTATACAATTAACCCTTTGCACTCCTTCATCAAGTGTGTCCCGACGTCAGTTTTGATCATGGTAACTCCTAAATCGAGTCACACTCGACATTTTTAAAGTGCCATTTTAAATACAGTAGTGGACAAAACTTTAAGATCAAAGAGTCAACGAAATTAAACAAATACAAGTTACAACAAAGCTTGAAATCTGTTTAATATAATTAGTAAAAAAAAAAAATGAGTACCACTCAAAGAAATATCCCTTAAAGTAAATTTCGAATAAAGCACTTAACCCTTTGCGGACGGAGCAGTAAAGAAAATAGTCACGTCGCGCGTTTGTGTTATAAAAACTAAAGCTGTATTTAAATAAGTTTTTCATAAAATCTAACAAAATCATAAACAAACAAATTTAGGCCAATTTGACTTCTTAGGCTAGTATACCCATGCGTATCTTATACGTGTCGTTTACGACAGATAAACGCCAATCGCAGCGCGAGAGTTGGCCGGATATATCCGACACTCGTCCGTAAAGGGTTAAAATGCAAAGAGTTAAAATCGAAAAATTCAGAGTGCAAAGGGTTAATTTCATCCACAACAAAATAATCGACGTCCTCTTTAGGTTATAACTTTGGAAACGTGCTGAAACGGTTCATTTCAACGTGGTCGCGTCGAGAACGCGTGACTATCCACCGAAAGCGGACCGCGATAAAAGAAGAGTGTCCTCGAAACCTCGGTCGGGATCGACCGATTCGCGGTAATGGGAATGCAAATGTCGCGTGCATCGGTTGCGCGCGCGAAAGGTCAAACAACGCTGCGTCCGCTTCCGGCCGCAAAGGATCGGACCGCGCTGCTCGATCTATTATTCGCTGGTGGCCGGCTAGAGCCTCTCAATTACCTTTCTGGCGTTTCTGGGTCGATCGGCCTCGACATTTGACGAGGCTATTTATACGGTCCGTGGTTAATCGTTCGCATAACGCCGTGGAAAATTGCCGCGAAGCTGTGAATAGTCTTTGACACGGAGAGCTCGACACGATGGCTGTGTCCGAAGCGTACAGAGGTTGGACTTTGAAATTGAGAGCAACCAGATAATTCTGACGGGTTTAACCGGTCACTTCTATTTGAAACTTAAAGTTTTACGTTTAATTGACAGGAAAAGTGGAAATTATTAATCGTAATAAAATTTGTCGAGAAAGTACTAAAAAGGTAGTGGAAATTATTAGTCCTCATGGAGTTTCACGAGAAAGTACTAAAAAGTAGGATCGTAAATAATAAAGATTAATAGATCTTGATTTGTTCTACACTCGTTCATTTGTCATTCATCATCTACTAACTCTGACTGCGGCGCGATATTCACTTGTCGATCGTTCATCGTTATGCTTATTGACCAAAATGTACATTTGCCATTTGCAGTTGCTACGTTAGATGAATTATAAAATGTTTATAAATAATACGTTCAGTAAAATTGGAGTACGAAACATTTAGAAGGCATTTATCTATACAGACTTTTCGTATATATTGATAGACATGTGAGGGCGTAGATACACGTCTTTAACAGTCTAAGAGTTAATGAATATTTAAACATATTAAACGAACAGTTGATAGAAGATCTCAAACTCAACCGACACATTATCACTATAAATAAGACACTGCTTTGAGTAAACAGTTTCAAAATTGGAATATAGTAACATAACCGATAAGCTTTCACGGAACTCGCCACGAATTTGTTAATAATCGAAATCATAAGGTATCGGAGGGGTGGCTTTCGTAGAATCCATTAAGAATTTATTAAAAACGAACTAAGCAAGATGAACGTTGTTGAGAATCGAACTGTTTGACGTGCGCGGGAACACACGGTCGGGTAATTACACTGTCGAGACGGACGATCGTCGGAAAACTTTGTTCGCGACGCTCGTTCTGAGTGTTGCCGGGAACTGAGAATGGGGGTAGTTTGTTCGCAGCCAGTCGCGGCCGCCAAATTCGCCCGGTTTATTTATCGCGGCTCGAGTTGCGGGCCAGGGAACTCGGGTTACACCCTCGACGTAACTCGCGTCGACTCTTTGGCAACTTCGATATCTGATCCTGATGAAACACAGCGGCGGGGTGAACTCTCTTTGTTGTGTCCATTCCATGCTGAATGCAACATTTCCACCGTCGACAGCGTGTTGCTGAAAGCGAATCCAACGCGTATCTCGTTTTACACCGTCCTCTAATTAGACCCCGCGAAGGTTCCTCCATTTTCGTCACTGTGCACGCATTACCGGTCTCTCGACATTTAACACTAGATTTACGGACATTTCTTGTATATCTATTTTTAATATTCATATGTTTTTTACTGCTCTTTAATTTGATACTTTGGCACGTGGAAATTGTTGACTGAGGGTCACCTCTCGGGTGCAAAGGGTTAATAACCGAATCTACAGTCGCGTGTTAATAAACTGTAGCTCGAGATGAATCGCGAAGCTAAGGACGGCCTATTAAGCGGGTGTCATTGATTAGAGGAAGCTGCTATGGGTTGCACTGGATTTCAATTCTACCTCTCTCTCTCTTTCCCTCCCTCTCTCCCCTCTTCATCACTCTCTCTCTTTTCCCTCTCGTCTTCTCTATCTCACTCTATCTATTCCTACCCCTTCTCTCTTTACTTATCCTCCTCTCCACCCTCTCCACCTCTCTCTTTCTGTGTCTCTGTCTCTCACTCTCTCTCTCCCTCCCTCCCTCCCTCTCCCTCCCTCCCTCTCCCTACACACTCGCTCTCACTCTCTCTCTTCGCTTCGACCATCCCTCTCATTATACAGAAAGCATACTGGAACTGGACACAGAGAGGAAATATACCTTGCGGGCGGCTTTCGGTGCTCGAGTTTGCCGGCTGCTATAGAGCCGGAAATTTCAACGACCCCTTTTCACGACGACCTACCCCAAGAGAAAGGCGGCCGTTGCTCGATTCACCAGCGTGTATCCAGTCGTGGAGTCAGGACGCGTGTGCGTTCCCTCTTTCTTCCGTTCTGTTCCTCCCTCTCTGTGCAGGCCAGTCCGCGCGAGCCTTTGCATGAATCACCGGAAATCGTCCGCCGGTCTCTCTGTTCCCGTTTCCAGAATATCGACCGTCGATCCCCTTTTCACCCGCGTTTCTCCTCCCCCCCGGTCCCCTCGTTTACGTTCGATTGTAAGTCACCGCGAAACGATGCTTCCCTATCCTCGACGAACGAAAGTGCATTGCTTTTCCCGCGAACGCGTGTACACACCGTCGCTTTTACGGGCTCTTTTCGTCACTCGAGTTACGGGCGCTGTCGAGAAGCGGATGTAACAGCTGCTTCGAGGATTCTTTGATTCGCGAGTTTACGTTTATTGTAATAGGTCAGTCCTGATTCGTGGAAATGGAATTTAGATCGGTTTCGAAACGGGTAAAAGCTTTTGCTTCGGTTGTAAAGTCGGTAGAAGAGTGAGTAAGATTGCGGCGATACAAAAGTCTTTCGGAGAATTTATTTATTTATTTATTTATTTATTTTTTACGAGATTATCCCTATTAGAGGATTATAAGGAAATTATTACAGTGAGCTATGAAAGTATAAATAAGTGGTAACAGAGGAAGTAGAAATGTACAGATGGAAGAGAAGTGTGTAAAGGTAAACAAATTTTACAGAGAAGAACGGGTTAGTGGCTGTTTTATAGAGTGAAGAAATTGGCTGGTAATATCTATATAAATTAATAATAAATAAATAAATCTAGGGTGGGATAGGTGTTGTTAACACTAATGATCGTTCTATTGATACCTGAGTGGTATGCAAAATAGATTTAATTAATTCCTGTGTTTCAAAATGACTAGTCGTACAGATCATAGGCTGAGCATTTGTAAAATAAAGTTTCACTTGAATTAGAATTCTAGTCTCGATATGACACCGAAGATTGTCAAATACGAATTACACGTTTACACAAAATTCGATACTTCAGTGGTTTCGCATTCGATACAGCGTCAAAGTAACGAACCTGACAAATTCTAAAAATCATGCAACAGGGTTAAGTTTTACCAAAGTAATTCAAGTTCAATTGTATCCTCGCGGTTAACACTATTCCTACCGACACTTCACGGATACCTATTCCTACCGCGACATTCCCACGTAAGACAGACTACAAATTTTTCTCAGAAAATAAACAATGAAAAAAGAAGTGAATATTGAAAAATGTATTATACGTATATTTAAGGAAAAGTTTAAAGTTTAAAGGCGATTCAATTATGTTGTATATGTGAAATTCTAATCGAAATTTTAAAAACGGTCGTTTGACCGGTCGTGGTAGGAATAGTGTTATGCCGCGTCCACACTGCTGTTCGCGAACAGCGAGCAGCGAGCAGCGAACTCCTCAGCGAACAGCGAACAGCGTTCGCTCGGGAAGCGGTACATCAAAAAAACTGTTCGCGAGCTCGAAGCGTATCTGGACGCGTTTGTAACACAGTATGTGGCAAAAGCTAATAGCGAACTGCCCATGAATTCAGAGCGAACAAGCTTGTAACTGTTCGCGAGCTCCAGTCTGGATATGCTTCGTTTTCCGTTGGCGAACAGCTCGCGAACCGTACGCGAGCAATTCGTGTACTGCTCACGAACTGTTCTCTTCTATGTGGACGCGGCATTAAACGTCCCTTCGATCACGTTTCACCGAAAGAGACAGAAGATTGGACGAATTAATCAGAATTCAGTACCGAGATCAAGGTTTGTCCGTCGCGCGTGCAATCCCTCGGAATGATCACCCTCGTCCGATCCGCGACGACCAGTCGCGCGGAAAATTGCAGGAATTCCGCCGGTATTTACGCGTCTTTATTGCCGCGGCCGTGCACGAGCTCCACGGGCAAGCGATGGCCGAGAAGAGCCCCGTAGACACCCCATTGTGTGCAGAGCCTGGCTATTTGCAAACCCGCTGCCGTTATTTACTTACCTTTTAAACTGTCTGGATGTTGAATCGCCGCGCGTTCGACTCGCTACAGAACTTCCCTTCGGTTCGTCCATTGTTGGTACGGCGATACAGAATCGAGAACCTCCATTCTCCGGGATCGTCCCCATTTTTCTGGATTTCCTCGCTCAAGCTCGGAGACTACCGATCGACGGAGAGAAAACCACGAACGGGGTTCCCTGGAATGTTACCAAGGTTATCTTCAACCCTTTGAACAGTAACGACGCCCCGTTGCAAACCACCATTACGATTTTGTGTTTATCTTAAAGCAGTGTGAACGTATATGTTGCGGTCTACTTATTTTTGTTAGCGAACTACTAAACTAGTGAATTAATAATTTTTGTATAGACGGTTTTTCTTTATTTTTCCTATTGGTTACTACAAAAATCGGGGATTTTTTAAAAAATGTTTGTTTCGTATCAAAAGAGAGGTTAAATCACATTTTTCTCACAAAATGTTACAATTTCTGAATTAACACAATATAAAATATTAATATAATGAAAAAAAAAGTTATTTAACAAATTTAAAAAAAAAATCACTTTTTGGGGCCTGTTGGATTTTTGGAAAGATAAACATTCTGCCCCATTCTATCGATCATTTCACACACACACACATACATTTATGTTCAGACACACATCAAATGTACGATCTTACAATTCTAATTCCTAAGTCTATGCATTACCATATAATATAGTTACATTGTAGTGGAGCTACGATGGTAATTTCTGATAAATTAACAAAAATGACCGAAGATTTGTTATGTGAAATACTATATTCTAAAAGATTTATTCCTAACGTTCCTTCTGTATGATATCAAGTGAGGGTTGCCACGTATCTCGATTAAAAAATGGCTGGTAAACGTCTTTTCGAAAAGAAACGAGGTACCAACTTTCCTAGTGAAGAGAAAATACTATAAAATAAGGGGCGTAAGCTTCTTTCAGTCACTTCGTCGAAGCTTATTCTGCCTTTCGCGCCGACTAGATTGGCGGCTGTAAACTTTACGTTTCTCCCGATTCCCGAACAGTTTTACGTCCGCGCCGCGATGAGAGTCGGGCAGATTTTTCCACAGAATCGACCGACGAAGGTATCGCCTAACCCGAACGGCGATATGATCGAAGACGTGACCGATCTCTCTGTCCGTGACAACGAGTCGGCTCGTCCGTTTTATCGCGCCACCCTTGAGGCTCGTTTTTACGAGGACACGACCGATGGCGGTGCATCCAGCGAATTTTCACACCTGTGAAGCGCACTCGACGGTTCTAGTTATCGATGGCTGCCAGCAAACAGAAATATTGTCGCTTTTATGCTGTCTACGCTAATTCTTGTTAACACGTTCGTCACCCAGTGTGATTCGGCTGAGTTTCGCGCTAGATCCAAATTCGATAACATGGAAAATTGGGGTAAACAAATATAAAAGCAGCATAAATTTTAACTTTTTATTTTTATTTTATGTATTTTATATTTATATATAAAATTTATATATTTATAAAATTATTGATAGAATTTATATTAAATTCAGTCAAACAGTTAATTTATAAAATTTATATTATATTTATTATTTATAAAATTTATATATATATTATACTTCAATAATTGTTCCATTGAATTCCTTTTAAAATTCCAATATAAAATGCTATTTAAGTTTAAGAAAAAGAGCGTCACCCAAATATGGGTGACGTGGCGACCAACGTGTTAAAGGAATAATTCACCCTGCCTTATTATTTGAGCGGAGCTCGCTTGCCAAATCGATAAGAAGCTAAGCAACGATCAAGAGCTTTTGTATAAATTCTAAAATTTGAGTCAATCGCTTTGGTTTGCGAATTGCTTGTATTGAGAATTGGTTAACCCTTTGAATACTGAGTGACTCTTTACGACAGGGCACACTGTTTTATAATAGACACAATGGATATAACAGATTATACAAATACATACGTTAACATTGACTATTCCCTATTTTTATAGCGCATTAAACGAGTAGCACTTAAATCTTTCATTTAACTTATTTTAATCTCGATGATACCTTGAATATTATAAACTGCAACTACAGGCCAGAATTTTTCATCCCCTTTCAAGTATAATCTACGCCAACGGTTGGGATATTAAAGCAGCGAGTTAATCCCTCCCCATAATTCTTTCTTTGACTGCAAAGCGGCTTCTCAGCGACCATTTTCTGCTGTTAACGCAAGTATAATCTATGTGTAATCTATTTCAGGTGTAATTTACGCCATTAATATAAGCAACGAGTTAATCCCTCCTCATAATTCTTTCTTCGACTACAAAGTAGCTTCTCAGTGACAATCTTGCGCTGGTAACGCAAGTATAATCCATTTTAAATGTAAATTATGCCAAGATTAATATAAACAAGGGGTTAATCCCTCCCCATAATTCTTCCTTCAACTGCAAAGTGACTTCTCAGCAAACATCTTGCGCTATTAAAACAAATATAATTTATGTATAATTTATTTCAAATGAAATCTATGCCACGACTAATGTAAGTAACGAGTTAATCCCTCCCCATAATTCTTTCTTCGACTACAAAGTAGCTTCTCAGTGACAATCTTGCGCTGTTAAAGCAAATATAATTTATGTATAATTTATTTCAGGTGTAATTCATGCCATTAATATAAGCAATAAATTAATCCCTCCCCATAATTCTTCCTTCAACTGCAAATTGACTTCTCAGCAAAAATCTTGCGCTATTAAAACAAATATAATTTATGTATAATTTATTTCAAATGAAATCTATGCCACGATTAATATAAACAAGGGGTTAATCCCTCCCCATAATTCTTTCTTCAACTGCAAAGTGGCAATTCTCAACAACCATTTTCCGCTGTTAATCCACACCTCATCATCCGCCACCCATCTCGCGACTATGAATCATGCATCGAATTAGATCAAGCTTCTCTATTTCTCGACGTCGTAAACCGATTCAACGCTCGTGTCCATCCAGAAAACTCAAGAGCATCCCTTCCTCGACTTCACAAGCGACCCTTCAGAAATAAAATTGGAAAATCTTGCTTTGCTGTTCGCATTTCGTCCTCGAGTCATCGAGGATTCAGCTTCGCGCGAACACAAAGCTCTGGTGCACGCGGATACGCGTCGAGCATTGCCCGCGAAACGAGATTATAACGAGCGTTCGCGTTTAACCGTGACGACGGGGGTGACTATAAACCCCCTCTGTGCCCGGGCAAATTGCATTAATTCAGCAGGGGGATGGCAATTTCGAGGCGACTTCGAGGTCTTCGCGAACTTGCCCTGCCACGCGCAGCTTGTTTGCCTTGCTGATCTTCCCGGGCGAAGAGTTTCCCAACAGTTCGCGAAACCTTCGCGTTTGCCGTTTTCGTTACTCGCGCGGAAAAGCGTGTTTTAAAACGTATTGTTCTATCTTCCGGCGAATCTTCTGTTGACACGCGATGCTGTTCGTTGGCTTACGATCGGTATTTACTGGGGAGGCTGTGAAAGTGGGTTTGAAACTGCGGTTTCATTCTTTCACGGTCTATTGAGGCGACGGGCGATACATAAGTAGCGGTTTAAAAAGTAATTACTGCAGTGATAGCAAAGAAGGTCTTTTACGTTTATTTAGCTATGATAAATAAGTAAGTAATTTCAACTCATTGTGTGCAGTGAGCTTTATTAATTATATAGGAAATGTTCTATAAAATGTAGAACAGAAGATGGAATTCAGGTGTGAAAAATAAAAGTGAAGCGATTAAAACTTAACAACTGTATATTTAAAACTTAACAACTGTATATTTAAAACAACTTAACAAAAACAACTTAAACGACTTTACAACTTAGCAACTTTAACACTCTTTCTACGTTCACAATCAAAACCTTTCTTTTACGTTAGTCAAAAGCTTTCTCACTCTACGCATTCGGTCACGACCACCCAGAATTTCTCAGTCACACTGTTTTCCAAAGTTCTCATCTTTCACGCCTTAGAAACATTCGAGCCCAAACATTCTGCGTTCGCACGACAATCGCCCAACTCAAGTACTCTTCAGACTTTCCCAAACTCGCATCCACTATTATACATACAATTATTATATATACAATTATATTACTGTAAAACTGTTTGAAATGGGAAACTTACGCTTTTGAAACTGATGATGATTTGTACGAGTCTTTATCGTATTACACTGTGAAAGGGTTAATAGTTCTGTTGTTTTTATTTAACGATCTGTTCTACGGCTGTATAACGCAACGATGAAAAATTCTTAGGTTAACCCTTTACACATGTTTGTCATCTAATAATACTAACTTCAAGAATTTTAAAATTCGAAATATTTACTAAGATTCGCCTATATGAAACGTCGTTTAGTTTAGTTAGGTGATATACTAAAATTTAAATATATGACTATTTATCCTCTGAGTGTGACTAATAAACCAACTAACTAAAGTATGACAATTTGCGAAACTATCATTTGGTGAATAACAATCACCTCTCGCTGCCCAACAGTAAAAGTATTATAGATGAAACGGAAACCATTCTCAACGAGATCAACGTCGAACGGCTTGAGCGGTCAATTTTTCAATTACGTGATAAATTTTCCGAGGCAGTTCAACGAGCAGAAGAGAAGGCCAAGGTTCTTCGAGCTCTCGATCGAAAACTTTACCGCGACCCTCCTCCGCTAATAAACCGTCGAGATCCCGCTGAGCGCAGCTCTATGGGGAAGTGGAGAAAAGGACCTTCGAAATAACGACCGGCAACAAGGTAGCGGACAAAAGACGAGCTTTTGTCCTCGAACTCGCTCCACGGGATGCTACCTTGATTAGAGAAACAAGAGAGAGGAAGAAACATAGTACTTACCAGTAGTAGCGGACAAAAGTTTAAGACCAAAGGATCAAAGAAAACAAATAAATTAATTCATAAGAAACAACAGTATAAACAGAATTTGTATTATATGCTACTCAATAAATAGTGTTCTACCATAATAATAATAAAAATAAATAGATAAACAATATTTGCGAACCATAAAATTATATTTCACATGGTCATGTCGTCTTAAACTTTTGTTCACAACTGTAAGTTAATTAATTAATAGGAAACAACAGCATAAATAAAGTTTATATTCTATGCTAATAAATATATAGTGTTCTACTATAATAATAATAAAAATAAATAGATAAACAATATTTGTGAACCATAAATTTATGTTTCACATGGTCATGTCGTCTTAAACTTTTGTTCACGACTGTAAGTTAATTAATTAATAGGAAACAACAGCATAAATAAAGTTTATATTCTATGCTAATAAATATATAGTGTTCTACTATAATAATAATAAAAATAAATAGATAAACAATATTTGCGAACCATAAAACTATGTTTTACATTGTTCTGCCGTCTTTTGTTTGCTACTGTACCTTGGCATTATTATTGCATTATTCCATTGAAATTAGCATCTTTCTGTGTCAATACACACGGAATAGTCATCGAGAAGTAAAACGTGATATTTTCAAAATTAAAAGTTGCCTGGTTCAAATTTGGGTTAAGTTTTGATAAATGAATGGTAAATTTATTTTTGTTGTGGATACACTTCAGGATACACTTTAATGCACTGGAAGAAAGTAATTAATTGCGACCTTTCACGGCACCTGTTTATATTTGAGGTAACAGGAAATATTTAACAGGACGGAGAATATTTATAGTTAGCGTTGTCAAAGCAGAAAATTTGATAGTGCAACAATTTTGGAAAAACATCTAATTATATTAACTTCTGCCCGTATTATTAACGAAAGCACACGAGGAAGAAATCGGTGATTTTTCTGATGAAAACGAAACGTCCCGGAGGATTTCCCAATGTTTCGTCGCGTCACGATTGAAACGCAAGATTCTGAGGGAAAGTAATTTTTTTCTGGGTTAAAAAGGGCTGCTGCTAATTTTCGCAAGTGGAACAGGCACGAAGAAATCCGCGGCAGGGAACGAGAGGGAACAGGCGGAAGACAAAAATGAAGGAACAAAGGGTCAGGTTTCCATTTGCGGCCGCGTTTAGAGGGGTAGGACGGGAACAAAGAGGCTCGAAATTACAATTTGTAATCAGCGTCAATTTTCACCGGCAACTTGACCGAGTTTCCACCCCGAGCCAAGAATTATCGACCTTTCTATTTATAAAAATTTCACCTAAATTCGGGTCAAGTTAGCTGCCCCTTGAAATTTAATATGAAAAACATGCTTCGCGGGTTTTTTTTGTTATTTCACGGAAAAATGTCCACTGCAACCGCTGAGACCAAGGAAATCTCGTATTTTAAAGTAATTATTTCTTTATTCGATAAAACACGCCAGAAATTTTTCTACAATCTTTCGTCGCCCTTCGATTAATTTGAAAATTCAATGTTCTCAAGGGGCATTAAAATTTTTTGTTTCAAAAATGAACGATCAAAGCAGTTACAAATCATTTGTAACCCAGCAATATTAATTAACACTTTGATTGCCACGTTGGTCATGTATGACCGACTATAGTTTCTCCTGTGACGTCACGGTGGTCATTAAAGACCAATTCAACTGCTTACAATTATAAAAGTTGAATAAAAATTGATAGCTAGTGAATTTTGAACATTACTACTAATTAGGGGATACTTTGAAGTACAAAGTGCCCCATTGAGCAATTAAAATTTTTTATTAGAACATCGAAAATAAAAGATTAATTTCTATAAAATATTGCATCCAACAGTGTATTGTCATGGCGTCCTTATTGTTCATGAAGAGTTGAATAAAAATTGGCAGCTAGTGAATTTTGAACATTACCATTAATTAGAGGATACTTTGAAGTACAAAGTGCCTCATTGAATAATTAACAATTTTTATTAGAACATCGAAAATAAAAGATTAATTTCTATAAAATATCGCACCCAGCAGTGTATTGTTATGGCGTTCTTATTGTTCATGAAGAGTTGAATAAAAATTGGCAGCTAGTGAATTTTGAACATTACCATTAATTAGAGGATACTTTGAAGTACAAAGTGCCTCATTGAATAATTAACAATTTTTATTAGAACATCGAAAATAAAAGATTAATTTCTATAAAATATCGCACCCAGCAGTGTATTGTTATGGCGTTCTTATTGTTCATGAAGAGTTGAATAAAAATTGGCAGCTAGTGAATTTTGAACATTACCATTAATTAGAGGATACTTTGAAGTACAAAGTGCCTCATTGAATAATTAACAATTTTTATTAGAACATCGAAAATAAAAGATTAATTTCTATAAAATATCGCATCCAGCAGTGTATTGTCATGGCGTCCTGAGTGAAACATGTGATTGCAGCGTGGCAGTCAAAGGGTTAAGGGACAATCTAATATATTGTATTTCATATTTAAATCGAAAGAAAATGGAAATTTTCCGGCGAAAAATAGAAACAGCAACGACACGAAGCTTTTAGAGAGAATCAGTGATACAGGTCGTTGCATGGTCAAACGCGAAGGGATAAAGGTCGATGCAAGTCAGCCGTCGTGGCTCCAACTTTTCTCCCATGAAAATTTCATATCCTCTTCCGCCTCCGGATCTCTTTCCTGCCCGACTCCAGGAACGGAAAAAAAGAGGAAATCGTGTGTACTTAAAATTCGGAATTACGATTTCAAAAGAACGTTTGTTCCAAATATTTGCGCGAATCGTTTCCTCGTTTAATCATCGTGTACACTCGTCGCGTCCGTTCCCGTCCAAAGCGGGCGCGAACCGAAACTGCGGTTGATCTATAACGTTTTCGTAGAACTTGGTCAGAACTTTCCTGAATATTAATCACCGCGATAGCCGGGACTTGGAGAAAAAAAAAGAAAACTTGGACCTCGGCTCGCACGCCAGTTCCCATACTCGAATTTTTCCAGGAGCCCTAATTTCGTTAAACGAACACCTAATTTGAATAAAACCGGATCTCGAATCCATTAGGAATCTACGCTGCTCGAGTGCACCGTTTTTCACTTCCATTTGCATTGCTAAATCTTGCCTGCAAAGGGAAATCCCGAGAATCTTCCTTACAAATTTTGCTCGATCCGCTCGACACAAAATTATAAGCAGGTCGCACGAGCGAACAGCTTGGGTAAAATGTTCGTGCAATTTATGAGGTTTCGCGATGCGAAGAAGATACCAGAAGTTACCCAGAAATCGCAATAAAGTTTCGCATATCGATGTGCGCGTTTGTGTGATGATACGAATAACGATCGTCTCCTATCAACCGAACGCGGACTTTCTTTTATTCCGCGAGTCGTGAATTTCTGTTATCAGTGGCCGTGGAATATTTCGCATACAACACATTTTGCGTTTTACCGCCCACGGTGATACTATTCAACCGTTAATTGAACGACGCTGATGTCTGAACACAGTTCAGAAGCCTATTAATTTTATTATTTATCGGCTTTTACACGCTCAATCTGTAAAGGGTTGTTAAATTATTAATCAGGGGAAGGAAATCATTGTAATCGATTCGTTAGCGATTCGTCCGCGCCAAAATACTTGTAAATACTTGAGGTATTGAAATACAGATCTGTTGACGTATAAAATGATTGAAACCTAAATTTCTATTAAATTTTTGTCAAGTACTCTTTGACTTACTGCTATAAAATAAAGGTTCTTAAGATTATTTACTATTATTAATTCTACTAAATTCTACTTAAATTAAATTCTACTTCTATGTTTTGTTTTTTACGACTCTATAACTCGGTTTTCTATTCAACACTGGTACCTTTTCTCTTTCGAGGAAACCCTTGTAGGCCTTTTCCTCTTCCCACCCCGCGTTCGCTAAACATTGCCAACCCATCGGTGAATTGTCTGTCGCCAACGATTTTTTCCTGACTTTCGTCTAGTCTATCCACACTTTCAATGTTCTGGTCCTTAAAACCACGATACTACAACAGCATTACCAGCACACGCTCATATCGCAACTATACCAGGGAAAACTTCCCGTTTTCATTCCATGGGGCGGAACGATCTCGAAGCTACTTTCCCCTGCTTCGCGCGAAACGGAGTCGTTCCACGGGACAAGAAGTCTGGCGTATGAATAAATTCAGCTGCCGTGCAGTAGGAGACAGGAAGGGTGGCTCTTGATGTCGAAGGGGTTTATCAGGCAACCCTTATCCTGCTCATCATCTTTTATTCAGAATAGATCCCGCCACCAGGCTGTCTCCTCGATCCTCCGCGCGGCTCTGTCGAGGGCGCAAACCGAACGAACGGTTCGCGTGTCGGCGGGAGTGTATCAGCCTCAGGATGCTCTTGAAGGGTGTGCGCTTCGGCAACGAGCCGCTGCCTCGAAACAAGATTAACCTTCCCCCGTTCCGAAAGGGGACTTCAGTTTTCCGCTAGACCTACCCCAGTTTCCAGCGGAACCACCGGGACGTTACGTAAATTCCATGGGATCGAAGGGGCCTGGGAAAAGAAAATGAGAGCCTGAAAGCGGGGGGGGGGTGGGGGTTATGGTTGGCTCTCCTGCTTCGTGTTCTTCGTCCTGCTGCTTGAGAGGTCCTCGAAGCGCGACGAATGGCAGAAACTGGGGCTGGGACTTTCGCTGGAGGAGGCTACGGTTTCCGCTTTTTCGACATCAGAATTTATTTATTTATTTAAGACCAGTCGAAATGACCAATTGGTGATTATTCATGGCAACCTTATAAATTCACTGTGGTAAAGCTTCCAAAATTCACTATTGTTTTCTATCTATTCGGTATTTTTTCATGCAATTTTCAATTTTATCTCTTCCATGCAAATAAGTATACTCTAATTGTCGGTAGTTCTAGTGTTAAACGAGAAGCCCCATTAGCAAATAAAATTACACGCAGTGTAATTACAATTCTCAGTGAATCGACAACAGCAGCTTCCTCGAGTTGTCTTTCCGCTAGTCACAAAAATGTTCAGCGTAGAGGGGTCGGTTTGAATCCGTCGAAATCCGTTCGGTCTGTTCCATCAGCCGCAGTGTAAAATTCCATTGTTCGCCCAAGATCCTTCTCGTTCTCCGTCCATTTGCATATTCCATCGGAAAGCGAGACGCGATCGCCGGCACCGTGATCCCCTCCGCGCATTATCGGCAGTGTCGATCCCGAAACCGGAAGCGGAGGTGCTCCAGGTGCGACGAGGCGGCCGCCATCGCGATGTCGCTTGGGACAGGAAGGATTATCGGTGGGATCCGGAAGAGAGGTCCTTTCACCAAGCGGAGGAATCTTGAAAGCGCGGGATTATTGGCTGTCGCGACGGTTAGATCGCGGATGTTTATGCATTTATGGAAAGTTCGCGGGCGTAGAGAGCTCGCGACATGCGAAAATTTGCAAGATACTAGGAATAAATGGTAGATTTTAAGCGTATACTCCATAAATAGGGGCCAGAAGGGGAGTAGAATAGATTTTTGTTTTTGAGCGCACTTGCGTTCGTTTGGTCGTTGCAATTTTTTGGCGTGTTATGCGGTCACAGTCTCGCGTATTTATGGACTTAGGGGAAACGTGAAATAACATATAGCGACAAGTATTTAATGTGAAGGGTATGTTATAATATTTAGAGTTTGAAATGGATTTTTATTTGGGATTGTTTTATCGTTGTTAGCGTGGAACATGAACACAGTGAATGTCAACGAATCTACTAGGAAGTATAAGATAGCGTTGAATGATTATAGCAGAAAGTATCAAAAGCGGAGTATAAATTATAGTTCAATTTACTTTAATTTAAATTTTAACAATAACTTTAATTTGGATTGCCAGCACTGACTGCTCCCTAAAAAAATATTCGCAAAAGAGCTCGAAAAAGACAGGATATATATTTCAGTTTTTCTTTGTCATTAGCGTGTACAGCAAACAACTATATTATTTTATGTTTAATCCTTAATAGTAGTATCTCTTGTTTTAAGAAATAGATTTTTATTCAGAACATCTTATATATTCTGTTTCTACTTGTGAAATTCTGGCGGTTACAATTTCTGTAGCGTGGTACGCAAAGATATGCAAATCACTGGAAGTAAATTGTAGGGCATGAAACAGATCTCTGTTTGGCTTCCGCTTTCTCAGGTGTGTTTAATTTGATCGTGTTATAGCGCGTGTTAAGAATTCGTAACACACGAAATCCCGTTTCCCTCTTTGTTCCGTTTTCCCTTTAACAGCTAGAACGACAGAAGGTTGCTTTTCTTCGCCCTTGTGCGCCTCGAAATAACAAAGCTGCCGACTACAATTCGTCAGCCCTTATCGGGGCGATGCTTATGCAAAGCGCCGGCCCAGAAAAGATTCAAGCAGAAGGAACTGCAGTGGGTACAGTAGCGGACAAAAGTTTAAGACGAGAGGACAATGCAGAACATAATTTTATGGTCTACAAATATCAGTAGATTCATTTTGATTGTTATTATAGTAGAACACTATTCATTGATTAGCATAGAATAGAAATTTTATTTACACTGTTATTTCTTATTAATTAATTAATTTATTTTCTTTGATCCTTTGGTCTTAAACTTTTGCTCGCTACTGTATTTGTTACTCATAGTAACCTTCACTTTTGCTAATTTAACAAAGAATGCAAATTTTGTTTATCTTGCTATTCTTACGTACATACAGTAGCAGACAAAAGTTTAAGACGAGAGGACAATGCAGAACATAGTTTTATGGTATGCAAATATTGTCTCATTGTTATTGTTAGTGAAGAACACTATTCATTGATTAGCATAGAATAGAAATTTTATTTACACTGTTATTTCTTATTAATTAATTAATTTATTTTCTTTGATCCTTTGGTCTTAAACTTTTGCTCGCTACTGTA